>CAOJBJ012425146.1:0-10445 GCA_948291685.1 Euphorbia celastroides | reverse complement strand
AGTCTAAAATGGCCATTCTCATCACCTAAAGCGGTCAATTAAGGAAACCTTAAATTTGAAGCTAGGTACTCAATCAATCGGCATAAGCCACTCAACATGAATTTAAACCCTAAAATGAATTTAGGTACACCCACAATTAATCAACTTTTGGCATAAAGTCACACCACTTCAACTAAACCCTAAAATGAATTTAGGTACACAATCACATTGCATTAAAGCCTTCAAAAGAAGCATTCAGACTTAAAGTCTATAAACTAAGTTGGTAAAATAAACCCAACTCGGCTAAAAGCACACATTCATGCATAAAGCATCCTTTGCCTTTCAATAGACATTTTTCTGAACTACGTTGACTTTGATTTCCCTATTCAATATAGGATATGTAGGCCAATCTGTAATTAATTACGGGTTCCAAGTCAAATAACTAAAAAGCATCTTTTCACCTGCATCACATATAGTCCAACACAAAAATCATGACATGTTCCCCGAACCCTTCTCTAGTTTACATTTTAGGGTTTTCTTAATTGACCCGTAAAAATTTAATTAAGTTGTGACTCCTTAACACCAGGCTTCATTAGAGGTCTAACTTAGTACAAAACCAGTGGGCATGCTCACAGTCCGGTGACCACGTTCACAAGCGCGATGAAGCTCATGAAGAAACAAACATTCTGCACTAATTGCTTGCTCGGGTTCTGCCAAATGTGGAGTTGTTGGCTTCGGATGACCCGGATTCCCAGTGAAGAAGGAATATCACTAACACTGATGACGAAAGCGATGATGATGATGAAAGCGATGAAAGTGATGATTCCGCTTAGGAGAATCGAGAATTTCATACCTTTGAACGATGTTTTGAAGAGGATGTTTTTGTTGCACCCAACTTCGCTTTTTATGAAAATTCAGGATTGTAATAATAAGAATAAAATTTTGTGAAAACTTTATTATTATTATTATTATTATTATTATTATTATTATCATTTTTTTTTATTTTATTATGAAAATAAAGAAAAGAAAAGAAGAGAAAACAAAATAGGATTCGCGCGGCTTATGTTTAAGTCGCGTGGGCTGAACTATGAGTTCGCGCAGGGTAACGCTTAACCTGCATGGGTTATTAGTGTCACGAACAAAGGCCAAAACAGCCTCCACAAACCAAAAATCTCTAGAGAGTATATTCAATGAATTTCGCGTTGAACAACAACTTGAAACCAACCAAGGGAAGAAAGGCAATAGAAAATCAATGAATTTCCGTTGATTGGTGATTTGGGTTTCGGATTTTGTCCCGTTTCGAGAGGATTAGGGATAAAACAGAACACCGACTTCAATGGTACAATCGAGGATTCAAATATGTTGATTGGTTATCTCCCGAGCAAGCATATCTCTCAAAAACAAGTTCCTCATCACTTTCCCCTTTGATTTTGCTTTTGATTTAATTTATTTAGCAATTTTAGGTTCTAGGGTTTTATTTCTGTTTTTGAGGTAAAACATGTGATCTTAAGGTAATGTTAAACATTTTAGGCCACAATCAGTTCTAGGCATGATCTGGAATGAGTTTGAGTTTCATTAGAACTGATTCGAATGGGTTTGGACTAAATTGGGTTTTGGGATTGTAGTATCGATTATGAAGTTGTGGGTTTCTATGCTTAGCCCGTGTGGTTTGTGGTTAATCTGTGCGGATTAAGGTTCACAACTCATGTGGAATTTGAAACCCGTGTCGATTTGACAATTTTTAGAACCTGCCATTCATTCGATAATCGGTGCAACTTAACCCGCATGAGCATTAGTTTAGTTCGTGACGAGTAACCTTAAACCGTACGGATTGAACTATTTTGGAAGATTGCTTGTTTGTTCATTTTTGTCATTTTTATGACTTTCTATCAAGGAACGCCCTTAGACATCAGTCGTATGTTGTTTAGGGATTGTCGTGTCTAAGATTGAAATTGTCTGTGTTGCCCACTTTGGTTATTCCGTGATTTTTGTCAACTTGTTTTTGCACGATCCTCCTACGAAGACCATTGGGAACATGCAGCGTAGTCGATCCTAGTTTGAGAAGTTCTAAGGGGATGCTGAGATGGTGAGGTGGATCGAGGAGACCGGGTTTCTCCCTTTGGTACAGGCTGTTCCTCCATTACGGAAGAAGATGAGTAGAGCAGCTATTACTAGCTTGGTAGAGCGATGGTGCGAGACTACCCATACTTTCCATCTTCTAATTTGTGAGTTGACTATCACACCTTCAGTTATTGTGGCTCTAACTGGACTGCCTTGGAGCGGGACTACCATTCGTTTCAACTCCTTTTGCAGTGTGTTTTCAAAGGAGGAGTGCGTCCGTAACTACATCGAGAGGATGATCGAGGTGAGACTGATTAGAGAGCACCTCTCTTACAGTCAAGTTGTTGGATTTTGGAAGGATCGGCGACCGACTGAGGAGGAGAAACCCTAGTTATTCGGGTGTTTTTCTATTGACCTTCTTCTTCCCCCAGTTGACCAGTAGGGTGAACTACTGTGTGATTCCTATCCTTGAGGATTTGGGAAAGGTGAAGAGTTGGAATTGGCCTCAAGCTGTACTTGGGCAGATCTATTTTGGACTTGATATTTGTGCCTGAGGGCTTCAACGGGAGCTGAAGGCACATCATGCTCTGATTCTGGTACATCTCCTTTGTATAATTTGTTTTATCTATTTGGTATATCATGTTTTTTTATCTTTTGAGTTCTGAAGATTTGGGCTTTTGAGTATGGACTACTTTATCGCCCTGCTCTACCAGAGAGGGTTCCAGCGAGGCATTACCTGGCCCATTGGATGGGATCATGGAACAAGATCTATTTGGCCCCGAGGTACTACCGGGAGATGTTGAGAGTGTTGTATCCTGCTTCGGTGAGTTTCTCACTTCTTTTTTTCAATATTTTTTTATGCATCATCAACTAACTTTTGTTCTACAACTTGTTCATGACCCTTGGGATCAGCTTCTCCATTATGACTTGGTGAAGTCGACAAGGAAGGATTGGGATGATCGGCGCTTCGTGATCGAGTGTCCCAAGAGTCAAGACCGGTACCTGGGAGAGCGCATCCGACTCTATCGGGAGAAGTCAGTTGATGAGAGACTCGTCCCCCCTCCTCCTCCATGCAGATTATATTGGCCCTTATGGATGCCTACAGATGACTTGAGCTATTTATCGACGGAGTGGGATGAGTGGAGGATTCAGTGGAGGGCTCTTCTACATAGTCCATGTGGCGACTATTGCCTATTTGTCCTCATTTGGACCTACTGGACAAGCTCGAGATCTTATTAGAGAGACCTAGAGGGACCGATGATGATGATGAGGAGGAATTAGACGAGCAGGAAGAGCAACTAGTGCAGGATTCAACAGGGCTTTCGGGAGATGAGGAGGAGCCAGCTCAGCCTCGGGCACCACGGGTGAGTTTATTTTTTTTCTTTTGTCTTCTCTTAAATTGTTTATTTGTATCAATTCACTGACGTTTTCCATTGGGAGATCTTTTCACGGAAGAGGAGGATAATCTCCTTAGGTCTTAGCAAGAGTTCTAGTAACCAGAGGACTAGAGTTAAGCCAAGTGGTGGTGATGCCCCTAGACCTCCATTTGGCTTTGTCGAGGGGAAATTTGTCACACAACTTGGTACCTGTTTCCCTCTTCTGTATGTAGACAGTGCCTTTTCACCGGTGACTTTGGAGCAGCCTCTTGGCCTTGCTGTGATCGCTCCGGCGAATGATACACATGTAAGTTTCATCAATTCTTCATGCTTGTTCTGCATGATATTTATTCATTCCACAATTGTAGGTTCCTGTTTCGGAGTTATAGAGGTTCATTGATCTGTATCTCTCACTGAAGGAGCTATACACCGGTCAGAAGCAAGTTACTGATGTAAGTCCTAAAAGAAAAATTTATGCAATATAGTAAACATGAATGCATATGCATGTAATGTATGAATTTTATGCAGTCTCTTATCCAGAGTGGGACAAGGAAGTTGAGGAGATCGAGGGAGCTCAATGAGGAGCTGAACAAGGAGAACGGGGAGTTCAGAGATGAGCTGGAGGTAGCGCGCAAAGAGATCGAGCAATTGAAGGCTCAACTTCAGCCCCAAGGTGATATTACCCATCCTTCTACTTCTCGAGCTACTCCATCGGTTACACATGTGATTCGCTAGAGTCCCAGTGGTCCGATCGACATACCGGTCAAGGAGAGTTCTATTAGGGAGGAGGAGGAGGAGTATGCAGCTAGCTCTTTGAGAGGCGAGCCAAAAGATGACACTGCATCTCAATTGGCTCATCCTTCTATTGGAGGTGATGGAGATGATGGTTAGGACTTTGATTGTTGATTATCTTCTTTTTGGATGATTGTACATGCACTGTTTTTTTTTACAAATCGCCCTTGCGGGTTTTCAGTTTATCTTTTATTTTCTTTATCTGAGCCGCTTTTTCAGGTTTTCAACTCAGCATTAATTTTTCTCTTTTTTATATTTTTGCGAACAAAATTGCACTTTTAAAACTTCAAAATTTTATGATGCGCGATAACCAACGAAACTTAACATAAATTCATCCACATACCCACAATAAAAATTCAACAATCATAATCTTCATTATTGAAATAACTTGGGTACATAAGACAAGACTTAATCAACTTAATGAAATTTCATGAATTCAAATGTGATAGTGTTTCAGTCGATCCAAGTTGATGGGATATGTGAATTCATTGCCCTCCTTGTCCATAATCTTCACTGCTCCTTTGGAAAGAATCTTCTTTATGACAGAAGAACCTTTCCAGTTTGGTCTGAATTTCCACCATGCATCTGTTTCTATCAATTTGGCCTGTTTCAAGACGAGGTCTCCTTCCTTCAACGGCTGCTTGTGAATCTTAACTCTCATGTTATATGCCCGAGCCATGCGCTGCTGGTACATATGTAGTCGTTTTAATGCTTTCAATCTCTATTCATCCACCAAGTTCATTTGTTCTTGTCTTGCTTTGACATGTTCTGTCTCCTTCAATCATGGTTCCAGAGCTATCCGAAGAGAGGACATTTGTATCTCAGTTGGTAGGACTACTTCCATACCATATACTAAGGAAAAAGTAGTGTGACCATTAGAGTCTGATACTGGTCCAGTATCCCCAAACTGCAAGGTGCAACTTATCAGCCCAATCTCTGTAAGAAGATACCATTTTGACAGGATCTTCTTTACTGACTTGTTTGCGGCTTCAACTTCTTCATTTTCTTGTGGTCTGTAAGGGGATGATCGATGATGTTCAATGTCATATTTCTACAATAATTGACTGGTTGTGCCTTGAAATTGGACACCATTATCCGAAACAATATGGTGCGGAATGCCATATCGAGCAAAAATTTGTCTCTCAATGAATTTAGCCATTTTCTTGACGGTAACATTGGTGAAATATTTGGCCTCTATCCGCTTTGAAAAGTAGTCAACAGCAACAATGATGTATCGGTGCCCATTAGAAGATGAAGGCTGGATTTTGCCGATAATGTCTATCTCCCACGCCGAGAATGGCGAAGGAGTGGAGAGATTGTGCATTTCAGACGGTTGTAAATGGATTAAATCTCCGTGGATCTGACATTCATGGCATCTTTTTATAAAGTCAACACAATCAGACTCCATGGTGAGCCAAAAATAGCCCTGTCATATAATCTTCTTAGCCAAAGCAGGCCCGTTCATGTGAGGTCTGCAAGCACCAGAGTGCATATCAGTCATGACCGTAAGGGCTTCTGAATCCATCAAACACTTCAAAAGTAATCCATCAAAGGATCTCTTATATAGCTTATTATCAAGGAGAATGAATTGTGTGGCGAGGCGTCATAGGGTAGTCTTTTCGCAGGGTGTAGCTTTGTCGAGATACTGGCTAGTAGTAAGAAAATTAAGGATATCTGTGTACCAGGGTTCAGGGGTGGGCTGAATTGAATGGATGTGGGTTGCGAGAAAATAAGGGTTGAGGTAGTTTTGAATAGGAGTGGTTGAATAGGTTGGTTTTAAGGACCTTCTTACTTTGAGGCTAGGGTGGCTAAGGCATCAGCCATCTTGTTCTCATCGCGCGGGACGTGATGAAATAAGCATTGGTTGAATCGGTCGGCTAAAATTCCTATCGCATCAACATAGGGTTTTAAAGATTTCTCCTTGATATCTCAATCACCCACGATTTGTCGAATCATAAGTGCAGAATCACCGATAATAAGAACATTTTGTGCCCCTGGCTTATCGAGGGCTTCTAGTCCAAACAAATAGGCTTTGTATTCAGCAACATTATTAGTTACCAGAAAATTGAGTCTTTTGGCAAGTGGAATGAGATGATTATCGGGGGTAACAATGATTACACCTAGACCAGCTCCTTTTCAGTTGACAACTTCATCAAAGTGCATAGTCCATTGTAGCTCGACTCTTTTCAATCATGTTGTTCATCGGGAAATTCAAAGTTGACTTCTTCATCAGATCCAAGAGGTTGATTAGCCAAAAACTCAGTTATTGCTCTTCCTTTGATTACTTTCCTGGTGACATACTCTATGTCAAATTCGGATAACAAGAGTAGCCATCAGGAAAGTTTGCCAGCCAACGTGGGTGACTGACATAAGTAATTCATAGGATCCACCTTGGCTACCTCTTCAATTTTGTAAGACTGAAAGTAGTGGCACAGCTTCCTTGTTAACCAAACCATAGATGTACAAGTCTTCTCCACCAATGAGTAACGAGTTTCATAAATAAGGAGTTTCTTACTGAGGTAATAAATCCGGTATTCTCTTTTGTCATCATCTTCCTGAGATAGCATGGCACCCACAAAGGTTTCTTTAATAGTAAGGTAAAGTATTAGAGGCTTTCCTAGAACCGGGGGTTTCAATAATGGAAAATTGGTTTGATAAGCCTTAATCTTGTCGAATGCAAGATGGCACTGTTCATTCCACTCAACTGGTTGGGACTTCTGAAGCAGTTTGAAAATAGGCTCGCATACAGAAGTAAGTCGTTCAATGAATCGACTGACATACTGTAACGAACCAAGAAATGATCGGACGTCTTTTTCGGTTTTTTGGACCGGCATTTGTTGAATGGCTGTAATTTTATCAGGGTCCATCTCTATTCCTCTATGTGAAAAAATGTACCCCAGAAGCTTTCTAGAAGTGACTCCAAAAACACACTTCTTCGGGTTGAGCCGCAAATTGTAATTCTCAATCCGAGTGAGGAATCTGTCAAGAATCTCCAAGTGATCTCCACGAGTGGCTGATTTCACTAACATGTCATCAACATAGACTTCCACTTCTTTATTAATCATATCATGTAGGAAAGTTGTCATGGCTCGTTGGTAAGTTGCTCCGGCATTCTTCAAATCAAAAGGCATAACTCTGTACCAATAAATCCCCCACTCTATGATGAAGGCGGTCTTTCCTTTGTCGTATATGTCTATCCAAATCTAATTGTATCTAAAGAAACCATCCATGAAGGAATACATAGCTGCTCTGGTTACACTGTCAACAACGACATCAATGTGAGGAAGCGGAAAGTCATCTTTTCGGAGACGCTTTATTCAAATTCCGATAGTCGACACAAACATGAACTCTTCCATCTTTCTTGGAAATTATCACTATGTTGGCTACCCATGTGGGGTATTCGACAACTTCGAGGAAATTAGCTTTGATCTGTTTGGCTATTTCTACCTTGACCTGTTCTGCCCATTCTGGTCGTAGTCTCCTCAACTTCTGTTTTACAGGCTTAATCTCTGGATTGGTTGGAATACGTTGCTCTGTAATCTCCCAATCCACACCAGGCATATCATCAACGCTTTCACATACTTTCGTAAAAGTTTTTCAAATTGATTTTTCTCATCGACTATTAAATCATTTGAAATTGAGACAATTTTCGGATTTTCAGTTGTACCCAAATTAATTTCATGTAATGACATATTATTAATGTTGCAAACATTTTGGGTATGTGATGAATGAATTTTATGTTTAGAAGATAAATCACACAAGTAAGCAAAATCAGACTTCATTTCATTAGTAAAGATTACATAGTTCTTGGAATCAAATAAAGCAGAAATTGTTACAAAATCACTTTCCTCCTCTACAGGCAGAGGGTCTTCAACATCAGAGAGTTCGTCTTCCAGAAACATCACATCGACGTTAATCTTCAGGGCTTCTTCCTTTTCTTTGACAGATGCAGTGAGTGCCTCAAGAGTTGCCTTCTTTTCTTCGATCTCTTTCTGGATGAATTCCAGAGTCTTGTTCAAGTTGGATATGGCTTTCTGGAGCTTGGTTTAATCATCTATAGGACCAGTGAGGAAAGTTTGTTCTTTAGGGATCTCCATTATGGCAACACCCAGCTTGGGCATAGGCTCAACCACATCGTTAAAGATCTCAAACCTTGGGTATTCCATGTTCCCGAACTAGACTGGCTCAGCATTACCCACAAATTGATCATTAGTTGGGCGAGTGGATATTCCTATCATGCCGTAGAATCAAACAGACCCTTGGTAAAACTTTTCAAAGTTAGGGTCATAGCCAAGTCCAAGCATATCTCTCTTCACTTTCGACCCAATCCGAAATCAGGAATGAAACCTTGGTTCAGCATTTGAAGGAGGGAAGTCTCACTAGTCTCGTAGGAGAGTTCATCATGATCAATGATAATAACAGAGACTCAAGACTTGGCTTGGGTGGCGGCTTCTAATCTTGCAGCAGCAACAGTAGATTCTTTGTCGGCCTACATAGTAACTGGTTCTCCCTTGTAAATCAATTTCACTTTCTGGTGAAGAGTAGAGGGCACTGCCTTTACAGAATGTATCCAAGGTTGTCCTAAAAGCAAAGAGAATGACACTAGGATATCCATGACAGTGAACACCACTTGTGAAGCTACTTTGCCGATGATAACTTCAGCTTCAAATTCCCCTATCCCTTTTCTTCGAGAAGTATTGTAGGCTCATATCATAGCATCAGACTTCCTTAACATATCCACAGTCAGTCCTAAGTATGTCAACATCGCTAGAGGATAAAGATTCATTGCAGATCCATCATATACCATAACAGAGGGAATAAGTTGACCCCTGATTTGGACCCGAATGTACAGGGCCTTATTATGGTTCTCCGGAGGTATTTCAGACTAACGAAAAATGATATACCCTTCTTCTTCTAGGGGCATCCCATTTGTTACTATTGCACACATATCCACCACTAACATACCCGGTGTTGCTTCCATCTCTAGCAGTTTCTTAACAAGAGCCTCCCTATAAGGTTTGGAATCCATGAGAAGCTGCCAAATACTGTACTTGGCTTGAGTGCTCTATAATTGGACCAAGATTGGATTGATCTCCAATTCTCCTCTTTGGCTCGGTTGGTGATCTTAGATTTAAGAAGGAGAAGGGATTGTCTGGTAAATTCTCCCACTCCTGGTAACATGGAGAATATTTTCACGATCCTGCCTCATTCTAGTACCATGCTCATCAACATTAATTAGGGAGGAGGTTTGCCTTCGTTTGTACTCCACATTACATTCATCTACATTGATCGGGGCTTTTCCCTTGTTCACAATGAGCCTTGTTTCCTCTTCATCTTCATCCATGTCTTCAAAGTTCCCGGGAGTAACCGACCCAATGGTGGGGTTGGCTTGTGCGATCAGGTCAATACGCAACTGGCTGGGAGGCCATGTCCGACTACCATAACGACTTTTTCTTCCCCTTCAACCTATTGATATACTTGATTACAAAACCGTCGTCTAATCCCAAACTGATGGCAGCAGTGTCGACGTTGAATTGAGAAAGTGGATTTTTCATCGTGCTTGGTCTGGGAGCAGGTTCTTGCATCTGGCCGTCTTTGATTAAGAACAAAAATTTCCCCTGTCTTCAGACTGGGATGGAGTGAATGGCCTTAGGTTATCCATAACATTGTTTTTCCTCAAGATTGAAAAGATTTGGGCTAAATTAAGATTCCACGGAGATATCCCGTGTTTGTCTTTTTGGTTGGGCTATATAGCAGCCACTTCATTTCCCCCTTGATTAACCAGTTGGACTGATTGTTTGGCTTTTGGCGTACTGCTGGAGGGGACATTGGAATCATTGCCTCTCTTTTGATAGGGCCTGCCCTTGCTGTAAAAGTTGTACCGCATACTAATAGCAATGTGTTCAACCTTTTCTGTCCTTTCACAGACATCCGCATGAGATTGGAAATTTTCAGATCCAATCTTTTCCCAGAAATAGGGATGAGCCCCTGCAATTAACTTAGTGATCATATCCTGTAGTGCTGGCAATTGTCTTAGTAGGGCTTGCTTTCCCGTCCACCTCCCATGTATTTACGAAAAGGTTCACCGTTATCCTGCTAGATTGCTTCCAAAGACTACAGAGACACCCTACAATCCACATTATACTTGTAGTAATCAATGAAAGTTTTCTTGAGCTCTTCCTAGTCATTCTGGATCTCTTCAGGTTGAATATCATACCACTCTTATGCTTTGTCGGT
>CAOJBJ012424993.1:0-10374 GCA_948291685.1 Euphorbia celastroides | reverse complement strand
CCAAAAAAATGCAAGTGGAGAGGCTGATGGACTAGTCCAGCGGGAGAAGGGATGGCTGAGTGATGGGAGCAAGTGAATATGTACTTTTTGCTATATTATATTACTTGATGGTAGTTTGGCCACATAGACTCTTTGATTGTGGACCAAGTTTAATGAATTTAGTTTTATTTTTTTTATGGGGGAGAACTGATGAGAGAGGAATAACTACTCTCTTGAGTCTCACTTTTAGATCATCTCCATGATTGTAAAAAAACTAAGTCTTTGGCTTTTCTCTTGGGATACGACTGAAACTTGGGGAGATGGCCTTAATAGAGTTTGTTTTCTTCTTCATGAATATGTGTGAGTAGTTCTTTTCATAGTTGGCAACCTTTTAAGGTTGTTGTCCTTAGTTATTTATGGGTGTTTGTGAATGTTTAGTGAATGTGTTTGTCAATGCGTGATTATTTGCTCAAACCTTGATCAAGTTTGTGTTTAAGTTTTGTTATTGAGACCTAGGGGAGATATAATGGAATGGAAAACCGCATTAACACTGAGTTTGCATGAGATTTAGGGAAGATTGCGGATTCTATTAGCAGACAACCTTAGTAGAACTTCTTGCTTAATGTTAGGAGAAATGTATGTTGAGACCTAGGAGACCTAGGGGAGATTCATACATCAACCTAAAGCTTTGCTAGGCCGGGAAGAAGCAAAAAGACTTAGGATAGAAGAGCTAAATCACTTCACTAAGCTTAATCACAAGATTATCACTAGGTAACTAAGGCAGTAACCTGAAGGTTGTCCCTGTGCCCTTCTTACAATCTTAATCTTTTTCTTTTATTTGTTGCTACTTTTATGCATTGTTAGATTAATCACTAAATCACCCTTCATCATATAGATAAAAATCAATTCACCATCAGTTTGTCTAGGAAATTCCACGAACTTATCAAGAATTGCTCCATGTGGAATACGACCTTGTGCTCACCCGAACTACAACCGACCCTAGTGCACTTGCTAGGCGTACATTTCGAGAGCAACAGATAGCAGCTCTGACAGCAATGCCAAACAGCTCCTTGGTATGATTAGGTAAGAGACTGGACATTAACGAAGAAAGAAAATATTCATACAAAGGCTTAAAGAATAAATTAGTATTTTTTAATAGTTTGATAAAAAAAATTTATATATACTTTGAAAATCTTAAAAAATTCTTATGACAACAGATGGAGTGAGTAATAGATAAGAGATAAGCTAAACTATTTCATAAATATGTACCACATAAATTGTATTTTTTTAAAATAATAAATGAAGACAGACTAGAATGTAAACTATATTAGTAATACTGTAGATGGACACCTCGCCATCTTAAAAAATAAAAATAATCAGTCGAAGAAAATATTCAATAATGAAAAAAGAGTTGCATAATGCCATGACCTGAATGTCTGATTCTAAATTATTGAAAGACTCTCTACATACATTTTGTAAATGATAGCATTGGCAGACATATATATACCATCTGCTACTACAGCCATTGATTTCTTAGCTTATTTTTTTTCAATATTTAAATAATTTGTTTCTCTCTTCACACATTCAGCTTGTGTTGCTAGCAGAACTACACCTTGTAGGTTATTTCTTGCGTTGTTGACAATTTTTTTACGTTATCAAGCCATGCAAGACCCCAAGAGTACCGAAAACACATTTTCTGTGAACTGTTTTTGACTACGCAATCTTCAGTTTTGAGACCCACCATCCGATTGAAAAAGTCATTCACAGTAGCAATGTTTTACTTGTGCATTATTACTTTTCAAATCCAGTTACTGTTAAATGACGTTTCAGACTTCCACAGGTGGATTTTTTGACAACATATATGCTGTTGCCCAATAACTATAACTTTACTTCAACTTAGAAGCTAAGCTTGTTTACTATGGAGAAGGAAGAGATAGAACCTGAAATTTCAAAGCTCGGAAGCTCGATACATGTGCCATGTGTGCAGGAGCTGGCAAAGGAACCACTAGTCACGGTTCCACCCCAATAGGTGCGTCCAGGTCAAGACTCACCGGTTATACCAGCAACTGGTTCTGTGCCTCAGATTCCTGTAATTGATATGCACAAGTTATTTACTGAACAATTTGACAGTTCTGAACTCGAAAAGCTTCACCAGGCTTGCAAAGAATGGGGTTTCTTTCAGGTATAAATCACCATCTTCTGTTTTCTTTTGTACTTGTAAGTGATCATAAATAGTCAAGCCATGCATATTTCTTTATTTTCCTGCAGCTGATAAATCATGGAGTTAGTTCTTCGTTAGTAGAGAAAGTGAAACAGAAATCCAAGAATTCTTCGATCTTCCAATGGAAGAGAAAAAGAAGTATTGGCAAAGACCAGGAGATGGAGGGATTTGGACAGGCTTTCATTGTGTCAGAGGAGCAAAAGCTGGATTGGGGAGACATATTCTACATGATCACTCTCCCTCATAGTATCAGAAAACCATACTTGTTTCCTAAGCTCCCGATCCCTTTCATGTCAATTTCCTTCTCTTCTTATCACCCGAAGCAATGGTTGCTACTCGGTATAAATTTACTTGCAGGGACACATTGGAAGCTTACTCAGGGGAAATGCAGAATCTTGCATTGAAGATCTTGAGTATCATGGCGAAAGCCCTGGAAATGGACCCGAAAGAAATGAGAGAAATATTTAAGGATGGTTGCCAGAAAATGAGAATGAACTATTACCCACCATGTCCACAACCTGAGCTGGTGATGGGTCTGAATGCTCATACAGATGGAATTGGGCTAACCATTCTCCTCCAAGTCAATGAGATGGAAGGCTTACAGATTAAGAAAGGCGGGAAATGGGTTCCTGTTAAGCCGCTCCCTAATGCTTTTGTCATCAATGTTGGTGACATGCTAGAGGTAACTTCAATATCCTAATATGAACTTAAGTTAGTCAATCAAATAGCTTTCTTTCTTGTGTGCGTTTGTTCTCTGAACCAAACAAAAATATTTGCAGGTTGTGACCAATGGGATTTACAAAAGCACTGAGCACAGAGCAACTGTGAACGCCATAAAAGAGAGGCTTTCCATCGCTACCTTTTACAGCCCCAGGCTAGATGGAGAATTAGGTCCAGCTGCAGGCCTTTTGACCCCGAAAAGACCAGCATTGTACCAGAGAATCAGTGTTGCACATTTCCTGAAGGCTTATTTTTCTAGAGAACTGGATGGGAAAACATACCTTGATTTCGCTCGGATTCAAAATTCTGAAGCCAAAAACAATTGATATGTTTGTTTGTGTGTCCAATTCAATCTGTCATATAATAAAATAAGAGATGCGATGTATTCTTAAATTAATAAGAGCTAGGGTGCTGATGCTCAATTTCAAACCAATATTATCAAATACCAATTAACACATTTTACTTATAACAGATCAAGTAAAAACAAGTTGGAATTGCAATAGATATATAACAGATCAAGATATAACGGTAAAACACATGCATAATCGAGGGTTATAACTAACAACCAACTGGTTTGAGTGACTAATCATTTTTAAAACACAAAGCACAGAAAAGGTTCAAAAAATTTATTCTTCTGCATTTTGTATACTCCAGATAAAAAAATTACTCTAGAAAATGCTAATGCATTTTACAGTTATTTGTGTCCATCTTTTTCAATGGATCACAAAACACATGACCATGTCAAGCTCTAGTTTGTCATGTAATAAAAAAATAAAGAATATTATTATGATACCATCTACAGTAATACTACTGCTCAAGTAAATTCCATGTGCATACAACAAAAATAATATTTTGTATTGGTGTGTGTGACCCCATTGAATATTTATGAATAAAATAATAAGCCAATTCTTACAGTATGGAAAACAACCAAGGCGGTACTGCATGATAAAAAAATAGAAGCTAAGATTGGGGAGAAGAAAGAAACTATGCAAGCTGAAATTTCAAACCTTGGCAGCTCTCTGCCGGTGCCAAGTGTGCTATTGAGTATAGAATTGAAGGGTAATTAGTTAGTTAGCATTAAGTATAAATAAATTATATACTGTAAACTCTCAAATTCAATTCAATATTACTTTTGGTTGAATTCATTTTCTTTCTCTCTTTCTCTGATTTCCAAGATGGAAATCTTGACAGGAGCTGGCAAAGGCATCCCTTGTGACCGTACCACCACAATATTTTCGCCCTGATCAAGACTCTCCAGTCTTACCTTACAATGCTCCTGTGCCTCAAGTTCCAGTAATTGACTTGGAAAAGTTATATTCTGAAGAATCCAAGAATCTCGAGCTCGAAAAGCTCCACCATGCTTGCAAAGACTGGGGTTTCTTCCAGATACATATCCTGCTATTTTAAAATAAAGAACACACATTCATGTATTGTATGTGTAGATATGTATTTCTGTTGGTAATCTAGAAAGTCAACACTAAACAGCATGAGAAATTGTAATTTACATCAAATTGACCAACAATCTGAAGTTGCCTTTAATATCTTGAACATATTCCCCAATCTTTTAAAAATGACACGTCGACCACTAAGTGCATGTTGAAGCATTCGAAACAACGATGATTTGATGGTAAACCATAACCATTTTTTTCACAGAAACACAATGGAAGCATACTCAGGTGAACGGAAAAATCTTACCCTTAGAATTCTAAGTTTCATGGAAGTAGCTCTAGGAATGGAGTCAGAAGAACTACAAAAAATCTTTGAGGAAGGTTTACAGGGTATGAGAATGAACTACTATCCGCTATGTCCACAACCAGAGGTAGTTATGGGTCTCAACTCTCACACTGATGGAGGTGGCCTAACCATCCTCCTCCAAGTCAACGAGGTTCAAAGTTTACAAATAAAGAAGGATGGCAAGTGACTTCCTATTGAACCACTCCCTAATGCTTGTGACTAAATTAGTCTTTTATTCTAAAAAATCGGCAGATTGTGGCTAATGGGATATACAAAAGCCCTGTGCACTGAGCAACTGTGTACTTGGTGAAAGAGAGAATTTCAATTGCTACTTTCCACAGCCTTAGACTGGATGCATAACTTGGTCCAGCAGCCAGCCTGTTATCCTCAGAATAGCCAGTATTATTTGGAAGAATTGGTGTAGCAGATTACTTGAGAGTTCTTTTTTCACGAGCTCTGAACGGGAAAACAGATCTCGGTTTCACAAGGGTTCCAAATGCTGAAGCCAAAAGCAACTGATATGCACCAGTTGCTTGCATATGCTATTTACATCTTTCCAGCAACCAAATAATGAAATTAAAAGACTATTATTTTCTACCATCTGATTCAAGTTGCCAATATTGTTCTACTATGTGCAATGTGGGGAGGAGAAAATAAGAACTAAAAGCTCTAGCTCATCTGTGATGTACTAGAATAAGAGATGTAATGTATTGTTGCATTAATAAGAGCTTGAGTGCTGATGCTCAAACGCAAACAAATATTATCAACGAGCACATTTCACTTATCGATCCATAAATCATACGTGACAGCTGACGTGACAACTTAAAACATTGATGTTAATTAAGAGAAACCACTGTGGAAGTTTAAAAAAAAAGTTTGGAAGTGTTAATGGAGTTTTGTTTTATTAGAGAAGATGGTAAAAATGAAAAGAAAAAAGTTAAAGATTAAATTGATGTTTTGTTGTATTAGGGAAGATGGCAAAATTGAAAAGAAAAAAGTTGAAGGACTACATTGAAATTTTTTCAAAATTTTTTATTACACAACGTCACGTGTCAGGTCGGGATTGTTTTGACTTTTCCAACACCGACATGTGGCGGCGAGTGTAACCCACTCTCTTGGGTGAGAGTGTGTTTGTGTATTTGAGAGGCTTAAATGGGGTAAAATGGCCACTTTGAAATGTGGAGGATAAAATTGTTTTTTCGGAAAAAGATTGAGGGCTCAATGATGCATATAGCCATATATAAAAGATAAAGATATAACGGTATAAGACATGCATAATCGAGGGTTAGAAATAATAACCAACTGGCTGCGCGAGTAATCATTTAAAAACAAAAAACGCGGAAAAAATCCCACAGTTTGTATACTCTAGAAGAGGTTACTTTAGAAATCCTGATGTGTTTTACAGTCATTTGTTGAAAACTAGAAAGCTGCATCTCTGTCAACGGATCAGTAAACACATGAAAACGTCAAGTTTTATTTTGTCATGCGATGAGAATAAGAAGAATCGTGTTATGATACTATCTTTAATAAAAATATTTCTCAATCCACGATTCCATACAAAAATAATATTTTGTAATTGTGCGTGAGATCCACATTGTATATTTAAATGTAAAATAATAAGCTAATTGTCAAAGTCAAACAACTTGGATGGTAATCCTACTGCGGTAATATAAAAATAGAAGCTAGGACTGGGGAGGAGAAGGAAACAATGGAACCGGAAATTCAAAACTAGGACTTGGTAGCTCTCTGCAGGTGCCTTGTGTGCAGGAGCTGGAGAAGGCATCGCTAGTCACAGTACCACCACGATACCTGCGTCCTAATCAAGCCTCTCCGATCCAATGGCTCAAGTTCCAGTGATTGACATGGACAGGCTATATTCTGAAGAATCGATGAATCTTGAACTGGAAAAGCTCCACCATGCTTGCAAAGACTGGGGTTTTTTCCAGGTATGTAACCCAATATTCTGAAATAAAGAATAGTTAGATGGTCAACTGATTGGTCACTTATTATATGTGTAGATATGTATTTCTAATGCTGATCTAGAAAGTCAAAAATTGAGAAAAAAAACTTATTTACATCAAATCGGCTAGCAATCTGATGTTGTCTCTACTATTTTGAACATTTTTTCCAGTGTTGCCTTGATTTCATTAAGCAGTATGAGTCTGTTGCAGCTGATAAATCATGGAGTTAATGCTTCACTCTTGGAGGAAATGAAGATGAGAGTTCAAGAATTCTTTGATCTTCCAATGGAAGAGAAGAAGAAGTATTGGGAAAAACCTGGATCTATTGAAGGATTTGGACAGGCTTTTGTTGTGTCTGATAAGCAAAAGCTTGATTGGGGAGACATGTTCTTTATAAACACTTCCCCGCATAAATTGAGAAATCCTCACTTGTTTCCCAAGCTCCCACTACCATTCAGGTTCTCTCTCTCTCTCTCTCTAAATTGAAAACAATACTGGTCATTAAAATTTTTCAACAGGCCATCAACAATCTACATCTATCATCCAGCATTAACAACAACTAAGCCTTAATGGATCGTACTGTAAAAGAAGCCAACATACCTGCCACCAAGTGCGGGCTGAAGCATTCAAAAAAGTGCTAATTTGACTTTGAACCACAATTTTTTGCAGAAGCACGTTGGAGACTTACTCGGGCGAACTGAAAAATCTTCCTCTCAAAATTCTAAGTTTCATGGAAGCGGCTCTAGGAATGGAGCGAGAAGAACTGAGAGGAATATTTGAGGAAGGTTCCCAGCGTGTGAGAATGAACTACTATCCGCCATGTCCACAACCAGAGCTAGTGATGGGTCTGAACTCTCACACTGATGGAGGTGGACTAACTATCCTCCTCCAAGCCAACGAGGTTGAAGGCTTGCAAATAAAGAAGGATGGCGAGTGGCTTCCTATTAAACCACTCCCTAATGCTTTTGTCATCAGTATCGGCAACATGCTAGAGGTAACACACATATCCTAATATATTAACCAAACGATTGAACCTATTTTATAAAAGAACAATCAAAAGGGTTTTCTCTTTCTTGAAAAATAAGCAGATTTTGTCCAATGGGGTTTACAAAAGCCCTGAGCACAGAGCAACTGTGAACTTGGTGAAAGAGAGAATTTCAATTGCTACTTTCCACAGCCTTAGACTGGATGCAGAACTTGGTCCAGCAGCCAGCCTGCTGTCCCCAGACAGGCCAGCATTATTTGGAAGAATTGGTGTGGCAGATTACTTGAGGGGTGTTCTTTCACGAACTCTGAACGGGAAAACAGATCTCAATTTCATGAGGATTCCAAATGCTGAAGCCAAAAGCAACTGATATGCACCAGCTGCATGCATATGTCTATTTCCATTTTACCAACAACCATATGATAAAATTAAAAGACTATTATTCGCTGCCATCTGATTAAAGTTGCCAATATTGTTCTACAATGTGTAATGTGGGGAGGAGAAAATAAGAACTAAAAGTTCTAGATCATCTGTGATATACTAGAATATGAGATGTAATGTATTGTTGCATTAGCTTGACTGCTGATGTTCAAACGCAAACCAATATTACCGACGAGCACATTTTACTCATCAATCTCTAAACCACAAGTTCGGTAGAATTTCAGCATCTTTCTGGTGTGAAGTTTTAATATGGCTCTAACATACTTGTGTTAGGAAATGCATGGTTGTAAATATAATACTCTTGAGTTGATTTATTTTATTCTACTGTCTGCAAGTGAACTTAAAACAAGATGGAAATGCAATAGATACATAACTGATCGAGATATAATGGTAAAAGACTTGCATAATCGAGGGTTATAAGGAACAACTAAGGGTCTGTTTGGCATTGCTGTCAGAGCTGCTGTCTCTGAAAGTTGGTATCACAAACTTTTCATATAACATCATTTTTTTTTATTTTGACAGTGCATTTTGATCATTTACATCAAAAAGTTGAGAACTGCCAAAACAGCTTTCCCAAAACTATAATTTGCTGCTTTTAGGGAAAGCTTCAAAATGTAGCTTTTAGGGAAAGCAGTTTGAGAAAGTAGCCCCAAACAGGCCATAAAACTGGTTGAGCGACTAATAATTTCAAAAACACAAAGAGTGGAATGGTTCGGAAATTTTATTTTTCCGCACTTTGTATACTCTAGAAAAAAGTTACCGCAGAAATCCTAATGTGTTTTACTGTCATTAGTATGCATCTTTTTCAATGGATGTAAAACACATGACCATGTCAAGTTCTTGTTCGTCACTTAAAGAAAATAAGAAGAATCTCATTATAATGTCATCTATTATAATAATATTTCTCAAGCACGTTCCATGTGCATACTAAAAAATAAAATAATAAACTAATTGTGAGATCCGCATTGGATATTTAAAAATAAAATAATAAACTAATTGTCAAAGTCAAACAACGTAGATGTTACTGCATAATATAAAAATAGAAGCTAAGGAGGAAGGAAACTACGCAGCCTGAAATTTCAAACCTTGGTGGCTCACTGCCAGTGCCTGTTGTGCCGGATCAGACAAAGGCATCACTATACCTTCCCGATATTTGCTCTAACATGCATGCTTGTATATATAAGACCCCAAGTTGAATTAGTTTGTTCATCTGCCTGAAAGAGAACTAAAAACAAGATGGAATAGCAATCAATATATAAAAGATAAAATATAGCAGTAAAAGGCATGCATAATCGAGGGTTAAAAAGAATAACCAACTGGCTGCGCGACTAATCATTTAAAAACAAAATGCGCGGAAAAAGTCTGCAAAATTTATTTTTCCACATTTTGTATACTCTAGAAGAGGTTACTTTAGAAATCCTAATGTGTTTTACAGAAAACTAGAAAGCTGCATCTCTGTCAACGGATCACTAAACACATGACCATGTCAAGTTTTATTTTGTCATGTGATGAGAATAAGAAGAGTCTCGTTACAATACTATCTGTTATAATAATATTTGATCAATCCATGATTCCATGTGCGTCCTACAAAAATAATATCTTGTATTTGTGCATGAGATCCACATTGTATATTTAAATGTAAAATAATAAGCTAATTGTCAAAGTCAAACAACTTAGATGGTAATCCTACTGCAGTAATATAAAAATAGAAGCTAAGATTGGGGAGGAGAAGGAAACAATGGAACCTGAAATTCCAAACCTTGGTAGCTCTCTGCAGGTGCCTTGTGTGCAGGAGCTGGCAAAGGCATCACTAGTCACCGTACCGTCACGATATTTGCGCCCTGATCAAGACTCTCCAGTCTTACCTGACAATGGTCCTGTGGCTCAAGTTCCAGTGATTGACTTGGAAAGGTTATATTCGGAAGAATCCATGATTGTCGAACTCGAAAAGCTCCACCGTGCCTGCAAAGACTGGGGTTTCTTCCAGGTACAAATCCGGCTATTTTGAGACAGAGAATAGACAGTCAGGTATTGTATGTGTAGATGTGCATTTCTGTTTTATAAATTCAACATGCAAAAAAATTTCTCAAGTATCATTTCATATCTTAAACATTTTCCCTAATTTGGTATCGATTATTGAACAATATGGGTGGGCTGCAGCTGAAAAAACATGGAGTGAGTGATATACTCTCGGAGGAGGTGACAGATATGAACATAGTTGAAAAATAAGCAAGTTCACGTCGCATCAAGTTTAAGAATAAATAGCTGCACCATTTGCAATTTAATCCAAATTGACTCATATTGGACTAACTTGAATTAATATGTACCAAATA
>CAOJBJ012423614.1:0-10733 GCA_948291685.1 Euphorbia celastroides | reverse complement strand
TTTAGACAAAGTTCATGGGCTGAATTAACAAATTCAGACAAGTTTAAGGATATTATTTGTCACAAACAAAGCTCGGGGGCAGGATGTAAAAATGGACAAGTTTAGGAGTATTAAAGAGCTTTAGACCTATTGAAATTGAGTGTACGGACTTACGGGTATAGAGGAATTGAGGTGTTTACTGCCTATAAAACCACCGGATTGGAAGTTTTTAGGGAAAACATCGGAGGCGAACTTTCGGTCCATGTCACTTTTCCAAGCAATATTTGTTTTATCAACTAACAAGGGTTTATTGTCCATTTTAAAACCATAAGTGTCATTAAATAAACTCCAAGCAACAAGACCACATGGTACTATTGGCTTCCCATTGTTCCTTGCCTCTGGTTCACATGAGCTTACGTCGTCCTCATTTTTTTTGTTGTTCAACTGCTTGTCGCTTCTACTTCTTACATATCTGAAATCAGACATATATTTGAATAGGCATGATGAGATTTAAAGAATAACAAAATATTATTTGTGACTTACCGCCGATGATTTTGGTAAAAGTTATCAAGCTGATAGTACACAAAAACTGGACTTTTCATGAGCTTCGGAACCTATCATTTCCATTCAGCTTAAATTGAAAAAAAACTGTCTCACTCTTAACATCAACAAGAAAACTCAAACAATTCGGCAACCATAATTTTATACTCATTGAAAAAGACATTTTTCACCATCCATTATTCAATTCACTGGTCGACTAATTCGGATCAAGTACTGTAGAGGGACATATATGGGTAACTCCCTCAGGCCTCAACCCAATTTTCTCTATTCACATCTCTAAATATTGAACTTGAGGCCACAAGAAAATGTCTAGGAATAACTTCGAAATTGGATATATTTAAGGAAATTTGCTAATATCTACCAATTATAGAAAAACCTTCTAGTGAAACTTTTTGAAATAACATCTCGAGAAAAGCAGTTAAAAAATGAGCCAGATCAATAATAGGATAGTGAAAAAGATCATTTTTTTTAAAACTCTCAAAGGAACGATGAGTTACAGTGAAAAAAGATCTTCTTGTCAAGACAAAATTTAGAAATGGATGTTAGTGAACTGACGGTTAATATTTTTGTACATGTTTTGTTCGATTTGTCATCCCGAATATATTGGATTGGCGCATTCCTATAAATACTTGGAAGGCAGTCTGTATCGTAACGATCAACAATCTCCACCACCTATCACCAACAACATTTCTCGTTTCAATTCCTTAAATTGTTTAAAACAAAAGTAGGTTTTAATAATGAACTATACACACAATAACTTTTTTTTTCTCAGCTATGTGCATGTACAATAATCATGCTGAAGGTTTCATATTTCATATTCAATAAAAGTCATGAAACGAAAAGAAATAAGGTAAAATAAGATCTCATTCTCAAAGTAAATAAATTAGAGGAAATTTAAGTTTAAAAATTTTCCAGCAGCTCATGTTCGAACAACAACTCCATCTAAAAATTAAATTAACTTTTAAAAGGTAACAAGAATTAAGATTAGATTTATATTACACTTTGAGAAGCAAATAATGATGCAACTCCAAGAGGAAGACATAATATACCGACAAGAGTGAACGATGAAATCACCTGTAACACCAAACAAAAAAATAGAAACTCAAAAAATTCAGTTATTAACACAATGAAAAATGCACTAATTGTTTGATTTGCTTTTGCTTTCAAAGTATAATTGAAATATATTGCATATATAACAAATACCAATCCAGGCGTTAGAATGGGTTTCCAAGCAGGAAGTTCTTGTTGCGAAAACTTTGAATCTGGACAAAAAAGAATAGAAAAAAACAATTAATGGCCATTAAA
Organism: Euphorbia celastroides; assembly: GCA_948291685.1. Classification (NCBI taxonomy): domain Eukaryota; kingdom Viridiplantae; phylum Streptophyta; class Magnoliopsida; order Malpighiales; family Euphorbiaceae; genus Euphorbia; species Euphorbia celastroides. The sequence goes on along the minus strand of CAOJBJ012423614.1, from coordinate 8,888 downwards.
AAAATATACATGAAATCAAAGAAAATTAAGAAAAGAAAATGATGAACATTTGGGTTTTGTGGGAATAGCTGGATCCTCTCCCCCATCGGAGTCATTGGCTCCTTTCATTTTAATATCAATTACAATTGAATTCTCCTTCGGCATATAATGGAAATATATATCAACAAATTACAATAATTTGTAGATTCAAGTTGAGATTGGGGCAATCTGCATCAAGTAAGAGAAGACCACCCAGTTTCCATTTGCTTTTTTGTTCTTTTTAACATTTTTTCTTTACTTTTGGTTGTTAATTGCTACCAAATACAAACAAAATTTGACTCCTTCTTTCTCTCCTTTACCAAAATAAAGAAATTGTTGCAATTAAAATGAATGCTTTATAATCGTTCCACAAATATAGGAAAACCTACACACACGCAATGTCTAAGCCTATATTGATAAGATTAATTAGGTAATTTTTTTTAATAATTAGAAAATTCTTGAAGAAGCTAGATTTCGAACCCGAGACATCCCACCAACACATTGGAAGGTATACAACTTGACCAAATGCCAATTGGTAAATTAGGTAGGTAAATGAGTCAAACCATTTATGAACAGCTTGGTGTTGGCTTAATAAAAACTCTACTATGTTCAATTCATTCATGAAATAAAAGTTTGAGAACAATTTTTGAGCTTGAATTATGAATAAAGATGAACATGAATTAGCTAAAGCTGGACTTGTACTTGTCAAATATTAAAATTGAACTTTATTTATTAGCTTAACCTTTTGAGTAAATTGATTTCATGAGGATGATAGGAAGCTCGCTCCAGCTCAATCTCTTCGGCCTATAAGAACAAATTAAAAGAAAGGAAGGTCCGGCCTATAAGAACTAATTTTCGATGAAGAGATAATAATGTGTTACCTCTTTCTTCTATCGGTACTTCTCATATAGAATAGGGAGATAACTATTGACAGTCTCATGATGAAAATGTTACACAGGTGAAGATTTTCCATGAGATGGTTATGTTGTGCCGGAGTAGGTGCCTTGTTTAGTTTTAGAAAACGTTTTCAATTTTCATTTTTTAGTTTTCTTTTCTTTTTCTAAATTTTCCACAATTTCATTTTCCAAACAGAAAACTTGAAACTAAGAAAACATGTTTAGTTTACACTTTTTTATTTTTATTTTTTTCGTTTCTAACTTTTATTTGCAGACTCAGTGAAAATAAATATATGTTAAAACAAATTGCAAAATAAGTTACAAATAATAAATTTAGAATTACTTTCAATAATTTTGTAATTAACAAATTTTCACTATAACTTTATTTATAAAAATTGAAGATAAAAGTTGTAAAAATTTAAGTAGTAAACTTATCATAATTAGTTATATTTGAGTGTTTTATTTTGTATATCTTTATCTTATCCTATTTCGTAACCTATAAACTATTTATATATTTTTTTCTCAGCCAAATTTATATTAAAAGAAATTAGATGCTCAATTAATAAATTTATCAAAAAGAATAAATGATGATTATATAGTTATTAATAAAATAGAAAAATCAATGATATACATATATCTCACTCCCATAAAATGCCGTGAAAGTTTAGCAAATATTTTGTAATACAAAAAAAATTGAAATGGGATGTTTTTGATAATTCAATTGAATAAGGAATGCCAGGTTAACAAATTGGATGAGAAAGCGTGGGCCATGTCTCCGTGTTTTTGCAATTGGAAAACGTCTTTAATGCGTTTACTACTCCCCGTTGAAATTTAAGAAAAGGAAAAACCATAGTTTCCATTTCCTCAGATTAGAAAATTATTTAACTAAACACTAAACTCTAATATCCTGTTTTCTTAGAAAAACTTCCCAGTAAACAGCAATAATCTTTTACAAATAAACAGCCCCTGTTTAGTCTTAGAAATCAGTTTTCATTTTCATTTTCTCATTTTCTTTTCATTTTTCAAATTTTCCAAACAAAAAATCAGAAAATTGCAAAACGTGTTCATTTCATCCCGTTTCCATTTTCCATATTTTTACATTTTATATTCTGATTCATGACTTCATTTTTTTATTAAAATAAAATGAATATTAATAAGAAAAACTTATGCACTATTTTTCATCACAAAAATTAAAAAACGGTCTACTTTGTCATAAAAAAAATAAATTTAAGTATATATTACAATATCACTAAATAAAAAGTCTATTCACTAAAACTACTGCTAAACTATTGACGGTTGTTATAATTATTCCACAATTGATCCGCAATAGCTTTTCAAACGGTATTCATCTGCATTTGTTGAGACATGTCAATTTTGATTCCTTCTTGTATCACATTCGAATTATTCTCTTCATTAAATTCCATCCCCTCTCTACCATATTCCATAAAAAGACGGTCAGCTTTGTCCTCCTCTCGAATAAAATTGTGAAGTGTGCAACAAACTATAGGAATTAGTTGCTGCAACAAAACTGGATGAATGAACAAAAATTGTATTCAAGAAGCCAACAAAAAAGAAAAAGAAATGAATTTAGTGGAATTAACACTTGAGGAAGAATACCTTCGAAATTGCCGAACGTGAATTGATGGTCTTTGACGTGTAGCTGGGCAGGAGTAGCAAAGTTACAGATGAAAAACTAGAAATTAGGAATAGGTCAAATAGCGTGAAATTGATTGAATAATTCCTCAACAGAAAACATGTTATGGTAGTTTTCTATACTCCTGTAATTATTACGATAATTAGGAAAATGGTTTTCTTCTTTCCTAGTTTGAGAATTATTCTCACTATACATTAATTTCTACTTTCCCATTTTCTTGGAGATTTTTGGTGGAAAACATGTCTTATTTTCTACAACTAAATAGGCCCTTAGTTTTCTTTAGAAAGTGTTTCAAATTTACAATATTGATTGATATTATGGAGTAAATAAATAATTTATAATCGCGACTTCAAAATTGTCAGATGAGAGTTATGAAAAAATAAGTTGCATCATCCATCTCTTGTTTTTATAATAAGTCTCATCCAAAGACATATTTACTTTATTGCAAAAGCATATCAGATTTGTTTTTTTGTTATATTTTATGTCTATTGTTTTAGTTCTAATGGATTATATTTAGTTTTTACAATTGTCTATATTTTGAATCATTCCCACATTTGTTAGTTAGTATACAACATTTTTTGACATGCCCGAAGACTTGACTTCATATTTTTATATGTATTTAATCATAATTGTAATTGTCTATTCTTTTGTCTAGAAAAATATATGAGGATAATAATAAGGGTAAACTTCAAAACATACCTTGAGGTTTCACACTTTTACAAAAACACTCTTGAAGTTTATTTTTTTTGCAAAAGCATGCCTTGTGGTTTCAGAATTTTGCAAAAACATGTTTTTCAAAATTTTGGAACTACATTTGAAAGGGTAATCTTCTCCATTTTGAAATGAAATTTTTACAGATTTCTTTATAAAAATAAAATACATATTAGTGATAAATTTGAAATTTTTTTGAGAATTTTTGGTATTTATTTTGATTAAAGTTTGATCCTAACTTTAAAAAATTATAATAAAATGAAACAATTCTGAAAATTACTCAAAATTTGATAAATGATTCATAAATAATATAGATAGAATATATGAATGTTAAATTTATTAAAATAACTTGTGTAACATTACCGAATCTACAATTTTTCAAAAACATATCTTGTGGTTAGCCATTTTTTACAAAATTCTGAAATCACAAGCCATGCTTTTGCAAAAAAATAAACTTTAAGGACGTTTTTGTAAAAGTATGAAACCTCAATGTATGTTTTTTAAGTTTACTCTAATAACAATCACCATATTAGTAGGAGGCGGCATGGGAATAGGAAGAGTGGACTGGACACAGGTGAAAGAAAGCCCAATGACTTAGATTATTCCACGATAGACATCAATACAACAATAAATATGAACTTCCATATATAGCAAGTGATCAATTCATATTTCATTGTATATTTTTTCGCCTAGAACGAAAAGAAAACTATACTACCCCAAGGGTGTGGTCTAGCAGTAGGGGCTAGTTCATCCTTAAACATCAACCAGGGTTCAACGTCTAGAGATGTGTATGGAGCAACCTTAAACTATTGGGTGAGGCATGGGAATTGCAATATCCGCACCGAACCCGACCGATTGCGGCAAAATGTTGTATGGAACTTTTGCTTTCTTTTGCATTTACTCTGAGAGAAGTTCTTCCGATGCGTTCTTGTAGAATAAATGTGGGGTAAAGCACATATACTCGTCTATAAAACACTTACACTTCTAGAAATATGAGTTGCACTCACACGCTGTGGGAGTTTTATAGAGCGCACTAAAATGCTTTATATTGTACCACATCTTTCATAAGAGGTACATGAGGCGCATATCTAGCATTCTATATAACTTTTATTCTGGTTGTATAAAATGCAAGAACTCATAAACTCATTTTTTAAAAAAAGGTTCTCAACTATATATATGGTTTGAGAGATAGAAGCCCAATCATAAAATTTTATAGATTTGTGTTAAAAGATACATGAAAAATAATGATAATGAATTTCACCTGAAAAGAAAATATCAGTGTTTTAAAAAGCGATAGGCGTTAGTTGGATAGGAGAGGGTTTCTAGGGCTTAGGCGAATCAGGGCCTAGGTGGGCCGGGACTTCGACTTAGACGGAATTCATTTTATTATTGTGTATTATATTTTTTCAAATGTATTGAGATTATGAATTTATGTATAAGGTGAATGAGATAAATTTAAAAAATAATTTATAATATTATAAAATATTAAAATATATATTTGAAATAATATTTAAAGAATAACTAGATGCTAGTTAGATAGTGAAATGATTATTATTTGTGATATATAACAAATCGTATCATATTGTCAAACTACTTCAATATACTCAATTTCTACCAACCAAAACTACATTTTTATATTTAAAAAAATTTAAACTAAGTTTATTTTAAAAATTGTTATATTTAAAAATAGAGTTTAGGCCCTACCTAGACGGGAAAAATCGGATTAGACGTTGTTAGGCGGCGTCTATGCAGTGCTAGGCGGTATTTGAGTGGCACTAAATCGGCCGAGCGTCTAGGAGTGTCCTAAAAGCCCAAAGTCGGGCGGCAAGTCCAAAAATAGGACCTAGGCGGAGCTAGATGGAGATTTTTAAAACACTGGAAAATATAAGTAGTAAATAGAAAGGGAAAAAAGGAAAATTTATATATATGATAACAAATAAGAAAGAGTAAAGTATAAAATCAGCCGAATACATCGGAAGCACTATGTAGGCCGAATGCATCACGGGTTTTCTGATCTTTTCCTAAAAAGCCACATAACTCCCTGATCTTTACGAATGACCTTTCAGCTCCTTCATTTTTGATTGATTTTTGAAAAAGTGCGTCCTCATTATCCTATGTGACATATGGCGTGGCATGTTTGAAAATCAAGAGCAAATGTTGACCATAAACACAAAAAATAAAGAAATTAAAAAAGAAACAAAAAATAAAAATCCCCTCTGCTCCTCCCAAGTTCACGACCTCTGCCCCCAAACACCAAGTTCAAATCTCCTAAACCTCACTCCCAATCCCGCTAGCTTATCGCTCAAATCTAACTCAACTCTGAATTTCTTCGTAAATTCCCCATCAATGGCATATCTCTGGCTTATCGATTTCTTGCCGAAAGTGAGGGAGGAGATGGTAGTGGTTATCGGCCGGAAAATTATCGTTCATGGCTTTTTCTCTTTCGTTTCCAACGTCACAGCTTACAGTCTCCTCCTTTTTGTTGTCTTCTTATTCCCTCGATTTGAACAATTCTCCAATTTCTTCATCTGTCGTCTCTTCCACCATTCTTACAACAACTTAGACATGTTTTTTTATTCCATGAAAATTTAGAGATTTGGTTTAAGTTAATTGAATTTTTTTTATTTTTTAAGTTATATGGCACGTGTTGAAATTGGTTTGACTTTTCAAACTGCATACATGGCAGGAAAGTGTAATATACTTCCCGGATTGAGAGTGAGCTTGGTCGTTTGAGAGAGTTATGAGGCACACTTTTTCGAAAATGAGAGAGCTATAAGGTCACTCGAAAAGATCAGGGAGCCAGGTGGCTTTTTTGACAAAGATCAAGGAACTAGTGATACATTTGGCCCACTATGCACGGTTCTCGGTGCTCCTAATCCCCTACTACCATAGTTATCAATATCTTACGTTTCGATTCGATTCACTCATAAATCGATTCGTATCTATATATGAGGCGTATCTAAATTCACAAAAATTTTACGATTCACGATACGAATCTTACAATTTACAACATGAATCTTACGATTCGATACGATACACCTTAGAATTGATTTAAATTTATGAGGTGAAATAAATCAATCAATTTGAAATAGATAAAAAAATGAGAAGTATAAACATGGAAGAAGAAGAAAATGACAATAATTGACATGATGCTTGTATTTCTTTTGAAGTTTAAGTACTTGTTTAGCTTATATGACTTCTTTATCTATATTAAAATTGTATTTGCAGACTAAATTATGTTCATATATTAAGTCGTACATGTTCAAGGATCTATATTTATGACTTTATTGACTTGAACCGAATCTTACGATACGATACGATTCGATTCACGATTCATAAAATTAGGATTTCAATTCGCGATACGTATCTCGATTTGACAACTATGCCTACTACCTTTTTATCTTGTAACTTGTAAGAAACTTCTCCTCCTACTCCAACTTATTGAAAGTGCGTTGCATATATGCCTATAAACAAGCTGAGCCGAGTCGAGCTTTGACATGTTCGTGTTTGTTCATTTTATATTTTATCGAACTTGAGCCGAGTCTGAGCTTGGTCAAACCGAGTTCGAGCTGTTCACGAGCCTAACTCGAGTTTGGTTCAAAGCGAACTTCCTCGAGTTTTTTCCAAGCTTTGTCAAGTTTATTTAATTTTTAACTTTTTTTTTGAATAATTAGTAAATCCTTGAAAAACTGGGTTTCGAACCCAAATCCTCTCACCAACACATTGGAAGGTGTACCACTTGATCAATTGATCAATTGGTAATTTTTAACTAATTTAAGTCGAGTTTTGAACTTAGTTTAAGCTTAAAATATGATTTGATCTCACAAGTCAGAGGCTGAGATCTAACCTCTAAATATATTTCTAATTTTTAATTATCATTTCAACCTTATACTATACACGTTTATCTATATTTTATTTTAATTTTGTAGCAAATAAAGAAATATATGATATTATTGTATATCAATATTGTTGATTTACTAAGAAAATAAAATATTAAAACATGTGATGAGATTATTAACCTAGTTCTTATCTAGCCAATTCATGAAATTGTTCACGAGCGTCTAATCGAGCTTGTTCACGAACTTTCGACTCAAGCTATAGTGTGTTTATGCTCGTGTTCATTTATAAGTCGAGATTAAAATTGTGTTCGTGAACTGTTCATTTATTAAATAAACCAAGCTGAATTGAGCTTCTACCTAGCCGAGCTCGAACATCTCGACTCATTTACTTCCCTAGTTGCATAACACCTTAAAGGTTATGAGATAACTAATGTGACATATATATTATATATCGTATTAAACGTAAAACATAGCGTAAAATTGGAAGAATAAAATTTCACCTAACACCTCTCCTTGTAGATTTGTGATGTAAATGAATCAAGCTAATTGTGAGCTATTCAAAATGAAAAATAAATGGACATGTATAATTTGAGCTACTCAACCAAGCTTAATTTGAATCAAGCTCAAGCTCTGCTCAGGTTTGACTTGAGCTTGTTTTGATTAAGTTTAAGTTCGATAAAGCTCGACTTGACTTGATTCGTTTACGATATGTTAAAGTTTTTCAAAAGATCAAATTTATAGAAATTGGTTAAGACATTTTTTTTTGAGATGTTTATGATTTTATGAAAAAAGGGGATTACCTTGATGTGAACGGAAGAATTTAAAAAAAGGTTAAGAATAAGTTTTAGATCATATAAATTTTTTAAATTAAATTATATATATTTTTGAAAAATTCCGCACTCATGGTTACAGTAGAAACAAAGATACGAGTTAAATCCAAGAATTCTAGTGATTGCAAAATTATGGGTATTGAATTTTTATAAAAGGACATAATGTTGCTTCCAAAATGATAGCCTAGCAAGTGCATTAGGATCGGTTATAGTTTGGTGAGTACAAGGTCATATTCCACAAGGAGCAAGCAGAAAGAGTGTGAGATTTTCCTATAGATTGGGTGAAAAGGTTTCATATAAACACATTGTGGATGGTCCTAAACTAAGATACGGAAATATAAAATACTAACTATTACAACAACATCACAACCTACTCTACAAGCAGACAATCTCGCTCCTTACTTCAAATATGCACACAACTTATAATAAATCATATATGACAAGTCATCTCGGTCAGTCCTTATTGGCATAGCAATGCAATGAATTAAATTCATTTAAGAGTTTTTTCTTAAACACGCAATCAATCAATAAATTACTAGGTTGTGATGGACACACAGAAATAAAGGAACACAACATGCGGTCTAGGTGGCTGTAAGTATTTTTTCCATAAGCTAAAAGATGAACTTGACAAAGTACAATATTCTAGTCATGCTAACTGAAATATGTTGATCCCTTGATCCGTTCACAACAACTTAAACAAATCATAAACTTTACTTGATCCGTTTCTACTTACAAATTAGTTAGCCTTAAGTTCTTTATCATAAACCTTAAAATCTAGCATGTTACACAATCAACTTAATCCATATCTCATATAACATGTTTTGGTTAATTTTTCCATCTCTAGACGCAACACGGTCATTTATAATCTAGAGACTAAAGATAAACTTATCTAGCATGAAGTTCTTAACTAAAAACCCATCACAAATCATGCAACATTCAA
>CAOJBJ012423181.1:0-10152 GCA_948291685.1 Euphorbia celastroides | reverse complement strand
TTACTTTGCATTTGACAATCCCTCACGGTTTTGTACTTTTGCTTCACTGCAAAAGTTCTCATACTAATGCAAGTTTTGGTGTTAATTCTTCAAATCTTTTAATGTGGGAATTAGGTTTAACTTCTAACATCCAGCCATAGCCCGCGCATCCTTTTCATTTTCTGCTAGAATGAAAGGGTCGAACTCATACTTGTTAGTTTGTGAAGACACATTATTAGGTGTCCGGTTCTATTTTCCACTAGATTTGACCTAAAACTTGCACTTGAAGATATCAAAGCAACAAAAAGCCAAATTCAAAAAGTAATAGGACTTTTTAGAAGTTGAGGAGGACAAATAAGTTTTTTTGATCTAAGTTCAAAGAACTTCCTATGCATTTGGCCATGTTACAACTACATGAGCATAAATTTGGACGACGGACAGTGATGAAAAAAGTCTTCAAAAGGCACAGCCCAAAGTAATGGGCTCACTTCTAAAGCCCAACTACAAAACAGTATGGCTCTCTTTCATTAAAGTTGCATTTGTGTACGTTTTTCACTAGAGGTGTTCATAGGGCCGGCTTCGGGCCGATCCTAAAAATATCTTGCCCAACCCCGCTTAACCTGTATGAATAGTTTAATTGGGTCGGGCCGGGCCAGGTCTAAATCTAAAACTCGAATCCAAAGCCTGACTCGACCCGTCCATTTAATATATATATATATATATATATATATATATATATATATATATATATATATATATATTAAAATTTATTATTATATAAATATATATTTTTAAATTAGAAATATTATTGTGTCGGGCTGGGTCGGGTTTGGGTTTTGACGGGCTTGGACCGGATCGGGTTTATATTAATATATTTTTGCCCAAATCCGACCCATTAACATCTGGTCTGGACGGGTTGGTCGGGCCTGGACCAACTTGAACTCTTCACGATCCTTTTCTCAGTTCTGATTTACCCTCATTCATCATTTTCTTGTTTTATTCCTGCGTTTTATATATGTACCACATCATCATTATATTCTTTTTCTTCATCTTCTTCTTTAATTTTGACCTTAGCATATCATTTTTTAAAAAAAGAATTATTTCATACATACATGCATTAACACATCTTGATGTAATTCAAAATCAAAATCTTCTTTTTCTCTTGTATGCTCTTGTATGTATTTCTTATAGTATAGTGATTAAAATGTAAAACGGGCTTCTTTAGAGATTTTAATTTTGAATTACATCAAGATGTGTTAATGATTTTTTTAAAAAAGAATTATTTCATACATACATGCATTAACACATCTTGATGTAATTCAAAATTAAAATCTCTAAAATTCATAAATTTTCATTTTAATCACTACACTATAAGACTTCAATCATATCCTTCACATATCTTTTTCCTCTTTGAAAAAGTTGAAAAATTCTGTCATCTCCGCTATCGTACAATTCAATATGTACCTAATAAGTATTTCATTCAATTTCATTTTACATTTCTTGCTTTAACTATTTTAAGTTTTCTCATTCTAGTGAATTATTATCTAAGGCAAGGCTATGCTTACTTTGTTTTAAATGAAACAAACATAAATTTTATCATATTATCATTGGATTAATAACTACAGTCCTCTTCATTTGATAATGGATCCACTCATCTGATTGTGAGATAAACAAGATAATCTATACTTTGTTCAAAATAAAGTCACCTTAAAATCTTCCTTATTATATATATAAAAAAAAGTTCAAATAGCAACAAGTTTCATTACATATATGAAGGTATAGCTCCTATCAATGTGCCCAAGCTTAGGTTGTGTTGGTCTTGGAGGTTGCATTTCAGATGGTATGCCGTTTCCTCTTCAACCTATCAAGTATGAACCCTCACAGTTATCTGGGCTTTATAGTCTAACTGAATTGAAAAGCCCAAATCACTACATTTATGGCCCAAAAGTAGAAATCCGTGGGCCAACTTTAGCTCAAGCATATTTAACAGTTTTCTTCTGTCAGAACACCAAGTACATTTTCAGTCTTCTCTATTTTTGTCCTAATTTTCTTTCATTCTTTCCTTGCATTTTTGTCATTTTTCAATTTACATTTTTCCTTAAGATGGCTGAAATGTAGCAAGTTCGTACTCCTGTGACAATTTAACTATGAAATTTAAGTTTCATACTGAACTTCATAAGTTAATAACATGCAGAAGTGCAACCCATATATTGTATAACGCTACGCAATTGACTTAACTTTTAATGATATAGAATTTTTATATGAACTTAGTCGCATTTCATCTAGTATCGAATTGGTTATGTACACTAACACTAAACATAGTGAAATTACTCTAGTGCCATATCTCCAGAACACGAACAAGAAAAACCCCTGAATGTCTTATGAAATGAAGTAATATTCCACCTTCGGATGACATATTAGAGTAAATATTCCATGCGATCTTAACACATATTTAACCCATTTTGCGTGAAGTCCAACATTTTGGACGAGCATATTTAATCCTATAACTGACTATTACTTAAGTCCAAAATTTATTTTGCTTTGCACATCATTATTGCAACCATTATCTCAACACCATTTACATCTCAAGTAAGTTATAAAAATAAAGAAAAAATCAACTAAAAAAATAAATTGAAATGGACATTCATATCTTATTATTAAGTCAACAGTCATATTGACTAATTTCAGCACAAGTGACAAAATACACAGAAACCATGGATGTCGGTCGTTGAATTTTTCCAACATTGTGTTATTTTATAAGCACAACTTACTTGGAATTTGTAAACCGAGTAGTCAAATCTTGTTCTGCGGGTAATACAATTTGAAACTAAGAGAAGACCCAGAAGTTTAATTGAATTACTATTGCCAAGACGGCTAGTTGCACATTTTTGTCTTATTTTCGTGGTTGGGTTCACAATGATTAATGCCTTAATTAACAGTTAAGCTACTAATTGGCATGGATCTTAAATTTGGCTGCACGTGTGGTTCCAACTAGGATTCAGATTTACTTTTTAAGACCTACATAGATCTGGGTGAAATTGAAAAACTGGTTCGAATTCGAATTTTTTTCACAATATAGAGCCAGACTCAAAATAGATATCTTATAGCCAGTCTAAATTGAAATTGTGATACATAGAGATTTGAAATTTAGATCAAACTCAGAATTTCGGGTGTGGAATTCCTCCTTGTATATAATGAAATTACAATTGTTTTAAAATGTCACTGTTGGTTAGATGAGATGATCATAAATATATTTATGCGAACACATATCTCCATTGGTATGAGACATTTCAAAGAGACAACCGAACATTGACAGCTTAGATCCAAAGTGAGCAATATTACATTATTGCAGAGAATATTTGTGTTTTTCACAGGTCATATAAGTGGAATCCAAGCCATGACTAAACGTTAACCATGCGGATGAATCCTCAACATGTCAAAATTAAAGCGGTCCGACTGTGTATGTTTCCTCCATCATATTAGAGTTGAAAAAAAAAGTGTATGAACGGATCAATGATCGCCGAATGAAGGCTTAAAGGCTCTTTGTTTGAGAGGAAGATTGTTAGGAGCTAACAAAATTTCACATTGCTTAGGTACAGAGAGGATAAGGCTGAATGCATCATTAAGTCACCCACAGGGCCGTCTCGATAATTTGTGGCCCTGAGCGAAAATTCGAATGTGGCCCCTCATCAATTATTTATGCAGACTTTTAAGCATAAAAATATAGTACTATTATATGGATTTGAGATTCTTGTCTTCCAAACATTATTAAAGAACATGTATTAGTTAAATATATACAAAAAAAGTATAGAAAAATTAAGAACACTATAATTTTGGTTTGAATTTGATGAGATTCTTAGTTTTTGCAATGCATAAAATTAGGGCGATTTCACTTTATATTTACAATTGTCTAATTCAAATGCTAATCAAAATTATATAAAACATTGTAAGAAAAATATAATAAATTAGTTGTAAATCCTACAAAAAATAATTGGTAGAAATTGTAAGAGATAAAAGGTTGAAAAACGTAAATAATTGATTATGGATTATTAGGAGTGAAAGTTTTGAGTTAATTTTAAAAAGATAAGGGATGGAAGTCGCCAATTTGATTTTCATAAGAGAATACTAAATATAAAAAGATAATAGAGACGAAAAAGTATAAAAAAAATTGGAAAAAGTAAACTAACGAGGGGTTGAAATATTATAAATTGTGAGGAAAAAGAAATAATGAGACGTATTTTCTTTGCATTACTCTTAAGTCTCTTAAGTAGCTTTTATTAGCAAATAATAACTTGGGCCCCAGTGGTGCATAATAGGTAGTTTAATGGGTGGGCTTTATGGCTTTCAATTTGGGCTTCACATTTAATCTTCTTCTTCTCAGCAAAACAAACGAATTAGGGTTACCCTTACACAACTGAAACGACTACAGCCGCCAGTCACAACGCGGTCGATGGAACTTTTCGGGGCCCTCTTGATGCCGGAGGCCCTGTGCAGTCGCACCACTTGTACCGGTCAAGAGCCGGCCCTGGTCCCTCATTTTTTTCCAAAAAACTTTTAGGTCCCTCACTTTTTTAGAAGATTTCATAGTCGTAGGTCTCTCAACTTAAAAAAAGTGCACCTCCTAAGTTTTTCATACGCACAAAACCACTCTCACCCAGGAGAGTGTGCCACACGCGCACCACGTCATCAGCTGCTGGAAAAAATTTTTTACCGGAATTCTGTTGCCGAAAAATTTTGTCGACATCGTCGGAGTTATGTTGTTGTCGACGGAAATGTCCACTGCCGAAATTCTATCACCGGAAAAGTATATCGACGTCACCGAAAAATTTTCAGTCGCCGGAACAGTCAGCCATTCCCAAAAAAGTCAAACTTGTCATGTCAACTGCCACGTTAGCATTAAGGACTTGAGAGGTAGACTTTTCACCAGTTGAGGGACTTACGGAGTCTTTCAAAATTGTTGGGGACCTAAAAGGTTTTTTGAGAAAAGATGGGGAACCTAATGATGCATTCAGCCAAAAAGATAATGTAACATGCATAAGCATATCTTCATTAGTATGAACCCTTTTTAGACTCAAGTTCGTTAAATAAGTAGATCGAAATCTATGGTTTAGTTTTATAGATTCAGGGAACTTGAACCGAATTCAAGCACCAACTTTAACATCAAAATGAATTAATGCCACTCAACAAAGTTTGGATTTATCAAGAAAAGCAATGTCTCAACCAACATTAATGGAACATATTCAAGACAATAATTATATAAAAAAAAAAATATGATGTCAATGAGATATTTCATTGAGAATAACTAATGATCTATATGCATTTGACTAATCAAAACCTTTACACTAACATCCTCAAGCTCATCATAACGTAATAGCATTGGTACAACACATGACTCAATTGAATTAATTGTAATAAACGACAGTAATTGTATAACACAAACTCAAATAAAAAACAACTGCTTGTAAGAATAAAACGAGTGACAACTAAATACCACAAAGTTAAATAATAACTAGCTTGTAAGAATCAATTCAAAATTATTAGAATACACTTTATCAAATGATTAAAATTGTTTAATTATTATCTATAACAAGACTTAAGTAAGTATTACATAATTTATTTTTTTTCAAATAAAATTGTCATCAACCGAATTAAATGAAATAAATAAAAATAAATAAAAAAATTAAAATAAACTTATACTAGTCGATAATTACTTATTTAAGAAAATTAAGAGATATATTAGTTTATTTGTTGGTTGATAATTCTTAATTTTTAAATTATAAGGACAAAAAGATCATTTACTATTCTTTTGACTTTTGTAAATATTTTTTTGAATAATTAATAAATCCCCGAAGAGGTTATTTTCGAATCCAAGACATTCCACCAATATATTAAAAGTTGTATCACTTGATCAAAAGATCAATTGCTTATTTTTATAAATATATAGATATCCGAATCATAGGAACGCTATTAGAGAATAAATAAAACATAACCCACTAAGTAACTAACACGTGTCCATAAAAGGGAACGCAATGTATGGACGGCCAATTTTACATAGAAATTTTTTTCCCAAAAGCCCCTCTTTAACTAATGGGTTAGAATTCATAAATTTTTTATTCTTAATTAATTTAATACACTTTTAAAAATTACGAGTCACTAATAAAAGATATCTTAAATAAACCCGTTTTTTCTTATAATCCCAGTTGTAGACCCTGCTGGCCTGCTAGCCTCGCCTGTACAACAAATTAAACAA
Organism: Euphorbia celastroides; assembly: GCA_948291685.1. NCBI lineage: Eukaryota > Viridiplantae > Streptophyta > Magnoliopsida > Malpighiales > Euphorbiaceae > Euphorbia > Euphorbia celastroides. The sequence continues at coordinate 3,923 of CAOJBJ012423181.1, read as the reverse complement.
AGGTTTGACCAAATTAAACAAAGCTGAAGCCAAGCGTGCGCTAATGCATGCGCTTCTCTTTGTCTGAACGGATTTCGTAACGATTTTCACGCTTTTTTGTTTTTGTTTTCTTCCATCTACGCGTGCCCCCTTCAGATTCTGCCACCTGGTGTATTAAGTGCTGATCGTACAGTTTGTGAATAGCCGGCGAGATTAGAAAACACGCGGCGTGGTTTTACAATAGAAAAAGACAAGCGCGTGTTAGACTTTTTTGGCCTAAAGTCTGCTCTTGCTTACTGTGTTGGAGATTTTGATGTCGGATTTGCTAGATTTACTTGTTCATTAATTTAATTTGTAACATAAAATGATTACAGTATTAATTAACTGATATGATCAATGGTTGCCCTGAATTATATTTTGTATGTAGAGTCTTGTATAGTGTTAGGATGGAGCTTATAATTTGAATTCACGTGTTAAATTGATTTTTCATCAAATTGGACTACTTACTTTTTCATACATATAATTTTGTATAATAATTATTATTTTTCTTGTTTTTTAATGATCGTTTTTAACTAACTCATCAAAATCAATAAAATATTTATTGCACAGATAAAATTGCTTATTTATTCTTCAGACTAGTTTTTTTCTTTTTAATTATGAACCAATAATTTCATCGATACTTAACATATATCCTCATCAATACAAAGACATAATAGATAAATAGCAAAGAAAATTATATTGATAATCCAAATAGACAATTATGAAAGAACAACAAAGTAGGTCGGAAAGACGTTCATTAAATAAACCATGGGTAATATCTTCTAGGAAAACAATTTTGCTGTCTCATGTTTTTTTACATATTACACTAACAAATTTGTGTATGTTATTTGTATAATCTCTTATGTCAATTTTATACCTTTTTAGGAAGATTTCACAGTACATGCTAGAGTTCGAAGGAAGTTTTTAAGCTGGAATGCAATAGTTCTGCAGATAAATGTGTTATAAATTTTACATTTAGAAAATATCTTTATTTCAGTACATTGTCATGTTCAACTAAATACAAATTACGCGTAATAACATTCAAAACGTTTCACATGAGAAGTCTAAAAGTGTAACACATTGCCAGCATAATTAAGGATCAAAATGGATAACAATAACATATTAGATGAACCACATGAGTAAGGATTGATTGGCATAGTGATTAAAAAGGTGACAAACTATATTGCATGATAATTAAGTAGATAAAGTATGTGGTAAATGATCAAATAGATAAAGAAGGCCAAACCATCCAAATTTCTCTCTGAACTTGTCTATTTTTTTGTACCGTTTTCTTGAATTTTTAAAAGTTTGTCTCACCGCCTGAAAAAAGTTTCTCTCATCCCCTTCAACTTATGAAAAATGCACCATTTTCCCTAAATTTCACGTGTCGACTTCTGATTGGTTTGACTTTTCAAATATTTTATCCAATCAAAAGTTGACACGTCAATTCCGATGAGCAAGAAAAACTTTTGAAAGTTCAGGAAAGCGGGACAAAAAATATACAAGTAAAAGGGGGTCCAGATGGGTTTGGCTTTGGCCAATAAAAAATGACTTACTTTATTCATCTCACCATTAGGCAATCATTCAAAGTAAAGTCCACTATTCTAATAGTAGAGAGAAACATAACAAACTTACTTTATTTAAAACAAAGTTACTGTACCTTCTATTAATCTCTCTTTAAATAATTGATCTCCCAGTCGCATGTTAAGAATTTACTAAAAATTCACACATCCATGATTTGGAAATAGGTCAGTGAAGCTTGTGAGTACTTTAGTTGTCTTTATACCTGTTCATTGGACGGGTTGAGCCGGATTTTTTCACTAAAAGTACCAACTCGAGTCCGGACCAAACCCACCATTAAACTTCAGGCATAGGCCGGGCCTAGGCCAGGTTGAAGGAGCCATTATCAAGCCCAGCCCATGGCCCAAGTCAATTTTTCCTCAATTTTTAATTGAATAAATTATAAAATTGCATATTTCATTCTCATAAGTCTAAAATTTATATATATATATATATATATATATAGTTTAGTAAAATTCTTTGCTTGCAAAATTTAAAATTTAGTAAATTAAAATATATAAATATATATGAATTATTAAATGTAATATAGATATATAAATTAATTGTTATTTTCATTCATTGGATTGAACTTAAATATTTATATTGAAATTTAGCTGGGTCTTTAGAATTTTGAGCTTTTGTAGGCGGATTCCGGCTGAGCTTTGTATTAGAAAGGCTAACCCAAAATCAGTCCGTTTAGCTTGGATAGGGCTGGGCCAGGCAGGTAGTCCGGCTCGCGAACTGCTCTAGTTGTATCCAATAATTTAACCAACAAATGAGATCTAGAATGACAACGGTCCTCAAAGTTTCCTTTCGAATATTTTTTGTTAGATTCGAACACGTCACTGTCTATATATGTTAATAAACTGATTGTTTAACCGCAGGTTCCATACTCTTCAATGCAATACACTCTCTTGTGCTCTAAGTAATAATCAACCCAAATTAACTGGTATTAAGTGGAACATGAAAAGGACTAATCACTTAAAATCTCCAAAGTCATGATGTATGCGAGGAAGAGGGGTTGATTTCATTTAACGCAATTAATTAAAATAAAGCAGCAGGGTAACCCTTTGATTAGGCAATGTGATAATTACACCACTGCTGTTGGTGGATAAATTTGACTAATCCATGACTGCGATGTTAAAAGAAGAAGAATTTAAAATTACAAAAGTGAACCCTAGTTAAGTAAAGTTTTTGATTGATTTTCGCATGGAGAGAAAGAGTTAAATGTGGCTAAAACTAAATATTTAGCTTCGTGATTTCCTACCTTCAGAACTTCTTGATTTGAATTTGTGGAAAGATTTGTTTATATCAATTGGTATCTTAAATAACACTCGGCTCTAGTCGGATAGATGAAGACTTTCAAAGCTTAGCCAGAGATCATTCGGGCAGAGCCTAAACTTCGACGCGGACGGAGTTTTATTGGGTATTATACATCTTATATATTTTTAAATATTTATATGTAAATTAATGCGAATCATATAAATTCAACCAGGCATATATTATCATATTATATAAAAGATGGAATATATAGTTTAGAAATGTTTTATGAATATCCTATGACCAGTGGGATGACAAATGCCTCTTTATTTATAGCATATACCACATTATTCATCCGTTTAGGATTGAAAATGACAAAAAAAATTTGTGGGAAATACTTCAATGTATCATAAGTTTATCAATTACGATAGTTTTTATATATTTCGATCTCTTTGAACTTGTCCAGATTTACCTCTCATTTTCTTGAATTTTCAAAAGTTTTTTTCGCCTTCTCAAACTTGTCTGAAAAGAACCTTCAAACCTTGAAATTTCACATGCCAACTTCTGATTAGATGATATTTTTAAAAATTTTAACCAATTAGACGCCGACACATGGCGTCTAAAGAGTAAAATAATGCCTTTTTACAAGTTGAAGAGGCAGAGAGGAACTTCTTACAAGTTTAGGAGGACGAGAGGAACTTTTGAAAGTTTAAGAGAGTAAGAGGCACTACGAAACAAGTTCATGGGCCCATATGCATTTGACCATTAATATACTTATTATGTGTAAATGAATTTAAACAGTATTTATTATAAATATTTTTATTTAAAAAAATATATTTTAGGCACCAACTAACGTAAAAATATAGACGGTGGTGGCTAAACATTAACAGATCGGCCTGACACCCAGAGGCACCCTAAAATGAAAATCTTCGAATTAACAATGAGGTAAACATAACGGGAGTAAGCATAAATTTTTAGAACAGTGAATTCGATTAGTATATTTATAATATACCCTTGTAATAAAATTGCTTGCCGGTAGGCGGTTTTCAACTGCAATTAAAACCCATCTTAACTAATTTATTGAG
>CAOJBJ012422248.1:0-11128 GCA_948291685.1 Euphorbia celastroides | reverse complement strand
AAAGATGAGAAATTGGCAAATTGCATATTGTGTCTGAGTTTATTGGTTCACATGGTTAGGAATTCAGGATTTGTGTGACAGATTCTTGTATCTAATTTTGCAGAAATGGAGCACAGAAGTTGCTAGGCATATTGATTGCTGTAGGAGAGGCAGTTGCATATGTGCTATCAGGAATGTATGGTAGTGTTAGCCAACTTGGTGCTGGGAATGCAATCCTTACTATTGTCCAACTCTGCTTTGCTGGAATCATTGTTATTTGCTTGGATGAGCTTCTCCAGAAAGGATATGGCCTTGGCTCTGGGATCTCTCTTTTTATCGCAACCAATATCTGGTAGATATTGCACTTCTTCTTCTACAATTTCATTGAGTTTGCATTTGAATTGACCCTCACCATAATTCATCTCTTGTTGTGATTGCAGCGAGAACATTATATGGAAAGCATTTAGCCCCACAACGATTAACAGTGGTAGGGGAGCAGAATTTGAAGGTGCAGTCATTGCTTTGTTCCATTTACTCATCACAAGGAGTGATAAAGTTCGTGCACTTCGAGAGGCTTTCTACAGACAATGTCACCAATTTGCTCGCCACTGTGTTGATCTTCCTCATTGTCATCTATTTCCAAGGTTTTCGTGTGGTTTTACCTGTGAGGTCAAAGAATGCCCGTGGACAACAAGGATCCTATCCAATCAAGCTCTTCTACATCTCTAATCATTCTGCAATCTGCTCTTGTTTCCAACCTCTATTTCATCTCTCAGGTACATGAATTACTTGTGCAGTTGGTTTAATGCGTGGTTTTGGCTTTGGTTGATAAATAACAGCATGCATTGTTGTACAGTTGCTTTACAGGAAGTATGGTGGAAACTTCTTTGTCAATCTGTTGGGGAAGTGGAAGGAATCTGAATATTCGGGTGGCCAGTTTGTTCCAGTTGGCGGTCTTGCTTACTATGTGACTGCCCCAGCAAGGTGAAGCTACATTAATGTCTTTGCCGCTTTATGCTTGATTTATTTTAGTATTTTTTTGTCATGTTTATTTTGACATTTTCAATGATTATTGTTATTGCAGTTTGGCGGATATGGCTGCCAATCCCTTCCATGCACTGTTCTATTTGATATTTATGCTTTCGGCTTGTGCACTCTTCTCAAAAACGTGGATCGAGGTTTCAGGATCCTCAGCCAGAGATGTTGCCAAGCAACTCAAGGTATATTTTATCTCTTGAACTCGTCTTTGAATTGCTTTGAAGCATTTATCTTGCAATTCCAGAACAAAATTTGATGCTTGTATAGTTTAGTTTATTGATGAGAAGTGTTTTTGCAGGAACAACAAATGGTGATGCCGGGGCACCGGGATTCAAACTTGCAGAAAGAACTGAACCGCTACATACCAACAGCAGCTGTATTTGGAGGAATGTGCATTGGTGCCCTTACATTTCTAGCAGATTTCATGGGGGCAATTGGCTCGGGTACTGGGATACTGCTTGCAGTTACCATCATATATCAGTATTTTGAAACCTTTGAGAAGGAAAGAGCCAGTGAACTCGGCTTCTTCGGCTTCTAAGTTTAGTAACTTTTTGTAAGAAATGACATCGTCAAGACACCCCTTAAATGTAGACTTGAGATGTTAGAAAGAACACCATGGCAAATGAATGGCAAATTTTGCTTAGTTCTACATGATATTCGTTTCCTCAACTTCATATTTTGCTTTACCTGTTACACTCCCATTTCAAATTTTATGATTCAACAATCAACAACCAAGCAACTGATATAACTCGAATATTAAATTACCAACGATAACAATTATGACTTTGGTTGGTGTTCAGTCCATATATTATGAGCAGCACAACCTAAGCCTTTTATGACAACAGGTGTAAACTTGAGCAAAATTTTCATTTACATAAAGAAAACTGAAATTATTATGTCATTGGCCACTTTTGGTACCAAAGGCGATGAAGTTAACACTAACATCAGTTGATAGAGACCATCGTCCAGTCAAGGGGTTATACGCAAAACCAGCCATTTCTTTAACCTGTAAGGTACCAAATGCAGAACAAATTTAGTAAAAGCTGTAAAAGAGACACAGAATCAGACAACACAACAAGTGACTTACATCAATGGATGCTTGCTTTAAGATGAGTACCAGCTCTTCAGGAGTGAGGAAACTTGACCATTGATGTGTACCCTTTGGAAGCTGTACAACATTTTCTTTTTATTAGCACTCTACTGTTCTAATACACCCTCAAAACTAACATAACAAAAGAGGATGCTCAAAGGAGAAAAGGAGTTTATTTATGCAAAACAATTGTAGATTCAAAGCTGATTGAAGCAATCATACCCAGTGAAGAATATACTCTGCTGCAACAATGGCAGTGGCATATGATCTCATTGTTCGATTGACAGTTGAAATCACTGTTGCTCCTCCAGGCTGAGTTAGTGCAGACAGAGACTTGCAAAATTCAGCAGGATTTGCTACATGTTCAATCACCTAACATGGGAGTTCTCGAATAAATAAGTAACTTTAGTTCATGGTGAGGAATTGATAGAATTGTAAGATATAAGCAGCAACAATGGATAGAAATGATTAATTACATAAATAAATGAGAGAGAGAGGACGAGAGAGAAACCTCTAGTGAAATAACAGCATCAAACTTCTTCTGCTCCTCAACTAGATTTTCTGTTCATCAAGTACCATCGAATTAGGTTTATTTCCCATCAGTTTTATAGCTTACAGAAACACATGAATTTCATAGATACATCGAGGCAATAAAATGTTTCACAAGATTAAGCTTGTAGCATCTGTTTTGAAAATGAATAGCTTCTCCTTGTCAAAGTGAAGAAAAATATTACAAGAAAATACCAAAAAACCTACACCATCTTTTCTTTTAATTACAAATCTAGCTTCCAACCACATTGAACTAATGCATAAACATAGATGTAAAAATAGAGAACTCCTGGTGAAAACAAACACAGCTCCAGCAGGACTAGAAAATGCATCATCAAGAGTAACTCCAAAGTCCAAACAAGAAAGATGAAAAATCTTAGTCTAGTATCTCAGAAGAGACTAAAAACTCAGGAGAAGAAAAAGGAGAGTGGAACTTTTTAATGCCTTTGTCATGACAATGATATTGTTCATCCTACTAATGAAGAAAATGTACAAAATCAAATGACGGATCGAACTTATAGTAGGAATAAGAACAGTCGAAATGTCGACATACACAATAGATGAACAAATTAGGATGTACCAGCTGTTGTACAACGGTATTCAATACTTGATGTTGAAGGGTCCAAATCCTGACCAAACAGATAAGAGTTCATCAATTTCCAACTCAAAACTTAAACAGGACCTCAAGTTACAAATAGCACTTGCCAAACACAAGTACTTATCTTAGCCTTCTTGTCAACTAGTATTTCATTTATAGCGAATGAATGGAATTAAAACATGGACTATGTAAATTATTACTTGAACTGATAATTCATCATTTTATCATTATAAGTATCGAAGGAAGCTACAAAATTGCTCTAATGTATGTCCACAATATATTCAGATCCATGCTGCATAGTGCGTAACATGGACTTCAATCAGGCAAATACCCAAGTGTCTTTGAAATGAATGAGTTTACCAAAACAGATAAACATAAGCGATGCAAGCTTAACAAAAACAGTCAATTTATCAATCGTGAATATTGAAGGAATTGGGAATATCAAATAATCATACAGCATGGAGACGTGCAATCTTGATATTTTTCTCCACAGCATCAATTCCTGTTACAGTTGCTCCCATTCTAGCCAAAGGCTGAAAAAGCAAAACAAGAAAATGAGACAGAAAAAAAAATTTGATATTTCAATAAACCACAAAAATTTTTGTGGGAACAGGGGTAGTTATGTGTCTAATTTTGCTATTTCAAACTATCAAATATCTAATTAAGTGTATCTTGAAGAGAATTAAATTGTTGGTTATGAAACAGAACAAAAGATAAACGTCCAAAAAAGAAATACTTCTAATGAGTTAAAAATCCAGCAGCAGAATTGATGAAATTAAGCACCTCGGAAAGAATTCCACCCCCACAACCAACATCAATGATATTTAGTCCTTCAAAAGGTTTAGCACAGTTTGGATCCTTCCTGAAACAACGGAATTTGATTGCAATCTATGAGTGTACATTGATCAAATTTAAACAATCATCATCCAGCAAATGCTACAGACTTCATATAAGCTTTACAAACACAGACCTAACGATTTCGATACAGTCAATAACTGATCTTACAAAATGAACTGAGAAAGATTTGGTTTTAGATTCACGCTTCAGGAATATAAGATATTATCCAGAAATTAAAACAAGGTGCGGAAAAGTTCTATATCTTACACAGCTGATAAGTAATAAGTGAACGATATGAAACAGAAATATAAAGCTAAAAATTTATAGAGAATAGATATCTCCAATAATAAGTTAGGAAAGGTTCAAAACTGCTTTGTGAATTGAAGACAAATAAGAAAAACTTATGCTTCTAAGCTTGCATTGGTGTTTTTGAATCAATCAAACATCTTTTGAAGCCCAAACTGAGATTTGAAAGCTTGCAATAGCCTTCAACTAGTACAGGAATCCTACTACTAGAAATGTATTTCATTTTGGTACATATATCTGACTTGCCTGAAGTGCCGACAAAGAGTGGAGCGAATAAAAGCAAGTCTTGTAGGATTCAAAGCATGCAATGGTTTAAAAGGCCCTTCAGAATCCCACCTGAACATAAGAAATGTATAAACAAAGTTGCTTCATATAATAACTCATCAACTTCAACATTTTCAAATAAACAATAAAATTATGCAAATTCGGAGTAGGCGCAAACAACAAGCAAAGAGAAAAGGAACATTGAGCAATTACAAATGGAGCAAACTAACCAAGTATCAGCAATGACGGAAAACTTGGCAAGCTCGAGGCTATTCAAAGAAGACACGACAGAAGGATTCTTTTGAGAACTTTTGCCATTATCAGATGGCGGAGGAGAAGTTGGAGTTGAGATAGTCTGATGAGAGTAAAGCCTCGTTGTAGCATTGAGAAATCGAATATTAGGGCTAGTTGAGATTCCGGGGACTCGAATTCCCCCAATTTTGGTGAGTATCTTCGATGCCATGTCTGCCAAATTGCTGAAACTCACCGCAATTCTTGTGTAATACCGCCGATCGCATCTGAAGAAAGGGGAGAACGATGAAATTGGGCTAAAGTTTTCAAATTTTAACATTTGGCCCATCTTGAAATCGGGCCTGGTTAGATTGTTCATGTGTCTAGAGCTTAAATAAATACAGGGCAAAGTTCTGTTGTTCTGCTGTTAAAGTTGAAGACTTGAAGCTTGTAGAGTACCCGGTGAGATTACACCTCTCCGATCACTCGGTATTGAGGTAATTCGTTTTCTGACATTCACGTTGCTGTTTTATACTCCCTTCAGCTCACTTGCTGTGTTAAATTTTTTAAGGGCAGGATATGTATTTCTTAAATTTTACTTCCTTTGTGAAAAGAGAGAGTGCAAAGTAAGTACAGAGGAGATTTGGGGATGGTAAGATGGTGGAAAAGGCCGTCTTAGAGTTAGCAGTTTGAGTATATCAGATATCAAATTCTCCTTTGGAGCCCACCTAGATATAGCTCTGAACCCACAGCCAAAACACAACACACGTTTTTGGAGACTTCGAAGATTAATTGATGAATTAATAATATTACATAACAAATTGAGTGGTTTGAGTATGCTAAATATATGTGAGAAGTTCATTTTAATGATAGTTTAAGGGAGTTGATAATGATTCGAAAGTTCAGTTATATAAAGTGGATTTCTAGAAATTTCTGCTCTGCAAGTTGGGTTAACTTCATGAGCAATGGATGTGACCTTTGTAGGACATGTTAGAAGGTTACTTTGTAGTATGAAAGCACAAAGTTTGTCTGATCTGAAGCGTCATCTTGCATCTGTGTTGTTGGCCTTTGATTTTGCTCATCTCGGTTTCTCTATTACGCTGGTTATAATATCCTTATGCTCAATCAGCGTGTGACCCTTCTCGAATTGTACAATATAGTGAAGTTGTTAAATATATTGGTAAACAATATTGTTCAGTCTTAAATAGATTCTTTGATAAAATATAGTTGAGTGTTGGAAATACTTTTTTTAAAAGTATAATTAAGTTGATATGTGTATTTTTAAAGAGGTTGCACTATTCTGTACTGCTAAACACCATCCCTAAGTGCACTTAGGCAAGAAAAAATCAGAACTAGTTCTGTTCCCTTTTTAATTTCAGCATGATGAGCTTGTGACATTTCTGGTTGATTTCTTTGGTTGAAGTTTTTGTGGCTCTTAAGCTATGCTTTTGCACATTCTGTTTTTCTTTCTCTAATTTCTTTGTATTCATTATGCTTTTATAAATTCCTAAACTAATTATTTATATTTGCTTTGAAGATAACATTGAAAATGGAGAGTTCTCGCGAGGAAAAAATACGGAAGTTTGAAGAATTTGTTGATGGCCGCTTGAAACCAGATCTTGTTCATGCTATTGCTGAGCGGTATAACTTCTCAGTTTTGTCCCACTTCCTGCTATGTGTTTCTTACCTTGTGGCTTCAACCTCCATTTACCTTTGAGTTCAAGATAAAGAGATTAGTAATAGTCCTCTTTATTCACTAAGAATAAAAACTTTGTATTATGTTCTGTGAATATAATTGATTCCCAAATTTCAAGTAGTGATTCTATTTTCCACTATTTGATCAAGACTGATAACATTTCATATTCATTTTTACTAATTAAGAATGCAAATTTGTTGCTTTGTTGGAGTAATTTCGTTTAGAGATTGTAAATTCTTCTCCTATTAGTTTAGTGTTCGTTTATAAATCTAATAATTTTATTAGGTATTGGATTCTTGGCATTAGACCTGTAAGTTGCAGCTTCTGTTGTTGCATCTGACTGTCTGAGTGTTGTAAATGTGTGTAGTTATATTCTTTCATATTATAGATCAGTGGCTAAGGTTGTATTTGGAATTATGGAATGTATAACTAGGGCTGTAGAGTTGGCTTGTATTTAATTTAGGGGATGTTTTTGAGCTATATTAAATGCTCATTTTCTGCCTTTGCTGTCTGCAGGGACAAGATCTTCGAACAACAAAAGATTTTGTATCCTTTTGCTTTACTTTGTGTTTATTGAGATGACTGAGTTCTCCTTTTATTCAAAGTCTGTGGTTCGGTCTCAGTAGTCGGTATACTATCACTTTCTCTCAACTTTTCTTTTCGGTATGAATGTATTTTACAGTTCTATTGCTAAGCATTTTGTCCTATGATACGAAATCGCTTGAAAAGCATTAGTACTTTATCTTCCTTTCTATATTTGAGATTTGCTTAACTCTTTATTTGTAGCTCAGAGTTGCGCAAAAACATAGAGAAATTAGAGAAAAATAGCGTAACAAGTCTAAGAACATTGGTCAACCTTGGTTCTGAAGTCTACATGCAAGCTGATGTGTGAGTTCAGCTCATTTCAACATTTATATTCTTTGATTAATGAAGTAATTCCAGTAGCAAAATAACTTTTCAGCATCTTTTTTCTGTTTTATTTCTATTCAGTCATTCATACAAACAAAAGTTAGAGTTTAGAGACCAATAAAGAAATACAACTTCTTGTTCGATTCATTGATGAGTGCATCGATATCTTTTTGCATTATACAGACCAGATACACAACACATATTTGTGGACGTTGGATTAGGATTTCACGTGGAATTCACCTGGTCTGAAGCATTGAAGTATATTGCACAAAGGGAGGAAAAGATAGCTCGGTATGCACTGCAACTTTTCTTTGCTAAAGTTAGTTTGTGCAAAGGTCTCATATACTTGTTAGTAGTGTTGTGTCCATAAAGATACCGAATTGATGAGTAAATGCTGCTATCAGTATATCATTCATTTCTATCGGTTGCATTTTGTTGTCCGTATTGCAGACAAATAGAAGAATATACAAAACAAATTGCATCAATTAAAGCTCAGATCAAGCTGGTAAGTGCTCTTTTACTGTCTGTCTTCTTGTTGAAATCTTTTCAGATTATAGAATCTCGTAATTCTATCCTAGTAACCTCTGGAATAGGAATTATAGTCTATCCTAAACCTTGTTTACGTATATTCTACTATTGACATTAAGCAGAATCTGCATTTACTAAAAGATTGAAATATGTCCTGAACCAAAGGACTTCATCTTGGTAGATTTTGATTGTTACACCTTGCTTCTATGTGAGAACGGGTTCATGTTAACTTGTGTAGTCATGTGTGAATTTCTTTTGGTTGCACAGGTGTGTGAAGGAATTAGGGAGTTGCTTCAACTTCCAGCTGAGAAATCTCTACCAGGTCACGTATTTTGACTTGCCCGTTTCAATGGGAAAAGAGATAAAAAAGAAAGTGCGTTCTAACCGATAACTTAGCACATATATCTCGGTTCATTCTGCAGGATTGTTACTTAATTCCTGTATTTGGTTATAGTAAGAGAACTTTGTCAAGCTTTTTGGTGTACAAAAGTTCCTTCTTTTAGAATTGAGTTAGGTTTGATGTGCAGATAAGTTATTAGTTATTGACTTGTTGATGCATGAAATTTCAACCAAAATTTATGGCATGTGCTAAATGCACAAGCTTGTCAATTGCAATGGACACAAATTAGCCCATTATAGAGACACCATATAGCCATCAAGAGGGGACCTCATTTACATATGAAGTAAATCAAAGGCAGAAATTCAATCACAGCCATTGGATTCCAAAATCCATGATTGGACCTTTGTGCAGCAAAAAGCTGATGAAACAAAACAAAACAAAACTAGCCGAAGAAATGGCCCACTACTGAGCCTAAGTTGCAGATATGAACAAATTATGCATCATTGTTGAGGGCTGTACAGTTGCAGTAAACCCATTTTGGCCTTTGGATACTCTACTTTTTGCTTGTGATTTATTTGGATACTGAATTATCATATAGTACAGTATAATTCATAACATGAAAGCTGCGTCCAAGCTTTCTTCTTTCGATGGGCATTATTGCATTTGTAATGTCATGGAGAAAAAGCATATTGAAAAAGATTGTGTTAGTGGTGACATTTCAATGCCAGTCTTTACAACCATTTTTTCCACCAATTTTATAGAGATGGTCCATCTCCCTTAAAGTTGGTTCGTACCAAAATGTTTGTTACACCACATTGTAATGGCAATTTGGGATAGTGGAACGTACTGACAAAGTTATTTGTTTTACTCCATGATATGTTCCTTCTTCTACATTAACATAGGTCTGATTTAGGTTAGCTTCGGAAAGGATTAATTTAAACCCTCTAATTGTTTCTGTTAGACCAACATATTTCTCCGGAAAACCGGTAAATACTTCTGCTACGAAAAAAGGTTGCAATAGGAAATGCTCAATTTTCCCCACTCTTGCTACAGTTTATACATGGTGAACACATAGATATGGGTTTTATAACATCCAGACAAAAAAGATTTTAAATTTTATATGGATCTGTTTGATTTGTTTGCTTTTTGCTCGAGCCGGATCGCTAACTAATAATAATTGAATACTAATAGAATAGAAAAGAACTGTCTTTCCCGTATACTTTTCTGGTCAAAATTTCTAATTGTAAAAAAGTTATATGAGCAATCATGTAATAACCGTTTCATTGATTATGCTTGTTCTTGAAATTGATGCCTACATGTATCAAATCCTTTACATTTTAGATGCACACTTAATTATGCCATTTTTTTTTTATCGAAATCAATTCTCTACTCCATACCACAACACACTAAATATCAATCATTTAAACTTTATTCAATGAATTAAATTCTTGTAATTTACAACTTAAAAAATAATTTCAGAAAATTCAAATTTTGTTTTATATATATAAGATCATCTTTGAGAAATTAGCCGTTGCATTCAGCGTATGTAATACATAAAGAAGCCAACTGGTAGTTTTCATCACAGCTCAATTCTAAGTCCAAACAATGAGATACGGTTCAATGGCTCAGATGAATCTGGCCCATCCAAGATTCCATATATCGAGACGGGTTGAATTTGGCGCGTACGATGACAATGAACCTTCAATCAAGGTGGTCCCACCTATCAATATTCATTAATGAAATCCACATTTTCTACTTTATTTATTTAGTGCATTTTACAAACCTGTCATATTGCGAAAAGAAAAATAATCACCAGAAAAACAGGATTATTGAGAAAACGTAGAAGTACTCATAAAAGAATTCTTGTTGTTAATCGTAGCCTAACATTCAAACATCAGCTTTTGGGCTGCATCCCATTTTTTTGGGCTATAGACTCTAAAAATTAGGGGCTCCATGATTTGATGGTGCAAATCCAATCAATCATTCATCAAATCTTACCATATATTTTGCTATATTACGTAACAAATTAACATATAATTTCTCCCCTAATTATGTGCGTCAGTCAGGCAAGTCAAATTTTTCTACAGAGTAATTTTTATTTATAAAATAAAGGGGTAAAATATAAAAACATATATCTTGTAACCATATTCAAACGAAGGTTTGTACTTGATTTATTTTTAAAAAAGGGCTTGTGATTTTAAAATTTATTCAAAATTGATGTTATAAAATATATTTTGATGTTTTCAATACTCTTATAGTTAAACCATATTATTTACAAATTATTCATTCAAGTTTGGATAATTTTTGAAAAATTATGTTTTTTTACGATTTTTTTTAAATTTGAAATCATAATTTAATTATAAAAAATAGTTATATAGCTTAAAAAATTCCAAATTTCATCTCTAAAATGTATCATATTGTCATCAAATTAACCTACGAAATTTCATATTAAAATAAAGAATATTGTCATGTGTATTAATAAATTTTTAAAAAAAATTATAAGTTATTATCTTTTTTAAAGTTTTTGAAATCACAAACCCCGTTTTGAAAATAAAAAAAAACATAGACCCTCTTTTGAAAATTGTTAAAAGCACCTGATATGTTTTTGTACTTTACCCAAAGTAAAGTTCGTTCAATTTAGCAATTATTTAAATTTTTGTTTCATAAATAGAAATTTTTTATATTTACTCTAAATATAAAGTATCTTATACATTTATTTATTTTTAAAGTGTGGTTAAAGTTAGTTTATTGTAGTAATTTATA
>CAOJBJ012422022.1:0-10007 GCA_948291685.1 Euphorbia celastroides | reverse complement strand
TTTTATTTGGAAAAATGATTTTCCCATTTTGAATGCAACAAAATAAATGAGGGTTTGAATTCAAAAAAGAAGTATACATACATCAAAACTGAGGCACCATATTAAATGAGTATGAATGATTGATTGAAAAATCAATGCAAGAAAAGAAAGTAATAGCAGGATAAGAAGGCAGTGGAGCCTTCTTTTCTGTAAACCAGTCTATTATTTGAATGCAATGCAAATTAACGGTTTGCATTTACTTCTTGTTATTGTATGTTCCCTATCTAAAACAAAATTAGAGATGGCACAAATTAGAGATGGCACAAATTATAGATCGATTTTGACCACTAAAAATATCGTCTTTTGCACCTAAATTCCTACCCTTTTAATTGCATCTTTGTTATGCTATTCTAGCTTATTTTACACACACTTCACATGGGTAATTACATTAGGACAACAATGAGAAACCCTTTCAATCATTTTCATAGAAGAGAACCGAAGAGAGGATTATAGGCTGGAAATATTGTATGCCCATGTAGAGTTATGCTCAAAGAGATGAAATAAATAGTGTTATGAAAGATTCAATATTGACTTTAGGAGACACGAAACACCGTATGCTTCGTGTTCTGCAACACAATTGTGCCACAAAAAGAGTACAATTGTGGTGTCTCTACCAACTTTCAAGCTTTTTATTAGATGGAAAATACTGATGATATTGAGTTATTGGCAAGTGTAACATATAAAGAAAGCTAGAAATTGTGCTTATTTTGGTCCAATAAAGCACATAAAGGGGCACAATGCTAGAAGTAGTTGTATGCTTGAATGGGCTCTCAGCTTTTAAGAGAACATAAGCTTTTTTCATCATCTTATCATCATAATGACAACTTACATTTGCCTGATGTACAGTTCAACCAAACCAAGTTTGAAATTTTGTTCGTTTTCTGATTTATTTGCTCCCAAAGATTGAATCTTTTTGCTCTAAATTCATGACAATATCTAACTTACTTCAACTTTAATATAAATGAGATTTTGGAATCTCAAAATATCTGAATTTCCCCTATGAAAACCGACTAGGGCACGGCTGTCTTATTGATCCAATTAAGAAAAGATTCCCAATTGGACTATCTTTCTTCTCCTCGGCTGTAATATTTTATATGTTAAATAAAAAAAAGATCTTTTTCTTTTACTATTGGATTTCAACTACAGCTCCACCAAAAGCACAATTGCCCCTTGCCTCCAAAACCCATCTGCGCCTCTTTCTTTCTCACATAGCGGCACCACCGAGGAGAGGCGGAGATGGCGCCTCCGGCTGCAGCAGGTGGCGGAGCTGTAGCGCAAGGACAGCAGAGACAACAAGGGGGGATTGGCCAGAGTATTACTGGAATCATTAGGATTGCTGTCTTCTGGTACTTCGTTTCCAAATTCTTCACCCCTAAGAAACCTGCCGATCCTTCTGTTCTCATCTCCAATATCTTTCAGAAGGGAGAGTACCTGGTACTTTTCTGTTCTGTTCATTCAAGAATTGAAGTCCTTTTTCTTGGATCTTGATTCTCTCGCTGTCATCACTTTCTCTATGAAGTTTTTTTATGGACGGAATTGCTTGATCTGTGGTATTAGTTTAAGATTTATGTTCTGAATCTTGGTTTGATGTTATCTCTATTGGGTTTTGTGTGCTTTATGGTTTCCATTGTTGATTCGATAGAAATATGTGGGGAGTTGGAAACTGATACTTTCACCGTAGTATGCAGAGTAAACCCTTGGTTGGAATCAAGATACTTGAAGGAATTCAATTCTTTCTAGTTGCTTTTAGGAAGAAAAAGTTGTATACTTTGTACATAAGATGGATTGAATTTCTTGAAGAACATTGATTCCAAACACACCGTAAAGAGTGTGACTAACCATATGTTCTGAATCTTGGTTTGATGTTATCTCTATATGGTTTTATGTGCTTTATGGTTTCAATAGTTTAATCAAGAGTAAGAGCCTTACTTTAGGAATTTTGGGATCATTTGATGTGTTGTACATCAGAGTAAGAAAAGCAGTTCCAATTATGGGTTGGCAGTCAGCTCAGTTCCATTGTAGTGACAATTAGTAAAGGACAGAGAAGTTTTCTTGCATGTAGATCTGTTATTGCATGAAATATCACCATAGTTTCTTGAAAACATAACAATTTGTTGACAGCTTCATGTTACGTGCTAGTAGATTGCTGAATTTTCCCTTTCCAACATATACAAATAAGCACATGTAAGCATATAAGATGAAGATCGGATTGGATATCACAGATAGAGTTCTGATTCATGAGGAGTTGACTCTTACTCTTGCAATATCTGGTCAAATCTTAGTGCATATGCTGTGTAATTGATGATGAATCTGCTTCCGGGAGACCTTCAGTTTAGTGTTTATATCGGAAATGGTCAAATGATCCTTAACTGTTGCTTCCTCTGCTTTGCAGGATATGTGGGTTTATCTTTCTGAGCAGGAAAAGTTCAAAGACTTCAACAATGAAGGTGCACTTGTTTGGCATGAAACTAATATTCCTTATGCTGTATGGGGCCCCGAGAGTACTAGGTCTCTTTCGCTGAAGTACCATCCATCAGAGGTACCATTCCTGAAGTTGATTTGACTTTATAAATTTCACAGTTTCATATGCTGGTATTTACCATTTGAGGGGATTCATGAAGTTTGAATGTTTTATGGCCTAACCACCATTTTGGGCCCTGTGCTATACATGGTTTATCCTTTTGATCCCTCTGCTATACACATTATCTATTCAGTCCCCGTGTTATTAATCTCATTGTCTAATTGGTCCCGCTACCATACACATTACCCATTTCGTCCTTGTGCTATCAATCTCGTTACCTAATCGGTCCCTCTGCTTTACACTTAAGAGACTAAAAACAATAAACAATTTTGACCTCTTCCTAAATGTCCAGTCTTTATACAAACAAAGAACACAACAGATAGTGTAACTCATCATTTTCAGTCGGTTTTATTTCATACAACGAACACAATAAGAACAGAGGGACCAACTAGGTAATGAGATTGATAACACGGGGACTAAATGGACAATGTGTATAGCAGAAGGACTAAAAGGACAAACCATGTATAGCACAGGGCCTAAAACGGTGATTAGGCCTAAATTCTGTCATTATCCACCTTTTATATTGCAATATTTCCACTTGCAGGCTGTGAAGCACAATGGCTCTGTGTATGCTCATGTTTTCTTTGCTCGATCTGGTTATCCTCCAGATCCAAATGATCCGGAATATCAACCTCTTAATGCATTTGGAAGGACGCACCGTAAGATGTTTTTCTTGACCTTCTAAAAATTTGTTTGAGCATATTAAATTATGGCCTAATGCATCGGGACCCCTCTGAGGTTGTCCCGATTTGCCGCTCGCCCCCCTGAACTTGTTAAATCCGAACCTCCAACCCCCTTGGAGCTGACGTGCCGCTGATGTGGCAATTTTTTAAGAAATTAAGAGTGGACCCATTTAAGTTGCCCATTTACCTATTAATACCCATATACCCACCTATTTCTCTCAATTTATCCCTTCTTCTCCAAATCGCAAACCAATCCGGAAAAAACCATCATTGCCCATCTTCGCCAGCACCACCATTGCAATTGATTGAAATTTTAAAACCCAAAGTGGCATGAATACCAAATTTAACAATGCTTCCAAATTCCCGGAGTCATTAATCCCAAATTTCAAAATCGTAAAACCCAAATTGACATTAATCCCAAATTCAACAAATCTTCAAAATTTAACCAACCCAAAAACCTATGAAATTTTGAAAAGAAAAATCAAAATTAAAGCAAGAATTCAATACAAAAGATACCTCCTCTCAATTGAAAGCTTTTCCGGCGACCTCGACTACCGGAAATCCTCGAAGAATTCGATTCCGAGCCATGGCTGAACGACCACACCTATTTCGGCCGGGTTTCTCTGTCCAGCGACAGCGCCGACGGTAATATTGGACATAATCAGGCTATGGCCGCCAGGGAGCTTTTCTCAGATCTGTTGACCTAACAATCATCTCTCAAATTGAAACCCAAAGATAATCTTTACACCTAAATTACAATCTCTGCAAGTCCATCATCAAGTTTGGTCACTAGAGACTTGATTGGCACTGGTCACATGGAGGTTATGGCTCCTATTCACCACTCGTCGGATTCTTGCAGGTGAAGAGGGAAGAGAAGAAAAAATAAGGTGCAAGGGTGAGGTGGATTATTAGCACACGTGACTCCTATTAACCACACGTCTATTTTTTATCCGTTTGACTTTTTCATAGAGTGACACGTGGGCGCGTGTTTTTCACCTTCCAACATGAGGCTGGTGAAATGCAATTGAGGGGGTTTATAGGTGCAGTTAGAAAAATTCGAAGGGGCTTGAAGGTCGGTTTTAACAAGTTCAGGGGGCGAGAGGCACACTCGAAAGTTCAGGGGGCGAGGGGCAAATTGGTTTAACCTCGGAAGTCCTGATGCATTAGGCCTTATTGATACTTGATACAATTATCTGACCGTGCTTGACATTTTGTTGCTCTGTATTTTATCAAGGGATGAGCTTTAGTGAAAATAGTGGAACAAAAGCAGTATAATGTATTGTTATGGATTATAGACCGAAGCTGCTTTTGGATTGTGGATTTGTGGGTGTTAGGAATTCTCACTGAGAATGGTTATGCTTTTTATTTGTTGATTCTGCATTTGAAAAAAATTTCAAGAACTTACAGTTGATTCTTCAAGCAATTCTGGTTTGCAAATTTTCTGTGTTGTGCTTTGAGCAACTATGTAATGCATAGTTCAAGGCATTAACTTCTAATTCTTTTTGTTTTACTCTTTCAAGTTTATGGTTGGCTTGTATTTTCATTGTCACAGTGACACAAGTGACACTCCTTTAATGCTTTCGTTTCTGATATACATGTTTTTACACATGTATTTTGAATATTAACACTACTGCTACCTTTCGTCGATTTCAGCTATTGTGGTGTACTTGCCCAAGTCAAGAGCAGACAAAAAGAGGAGCCTATTAGGGAATTCAAAAGGCTCTGAGGAAAAAGAAACAAGTTCCCAGGTTCTTAACTTGCTAAATTTAACTTGTCTATCTTGGGGCTTTGTGATGCTATCTGCACCCTATTGTCTGGCAGCTGGCTCCCTTTTTTAAGTAATTAATGTGTCCCTTACAACTGCAAATTGTGTTCATTGGTTTAGGTGGTTGATGATAGTGAAGAGGGTTCTAAAGACGAGGGGCCTGTGGACTGGGTTTCATACTGGAAACCAAATGTAACCATAAATCTGGTTGATGATTTCACAAGGTACATGTTTACTCCATTTGAACTTTCATTTAGATCTCATGATATCATGTTGAATTTCTATTTTTGGCATCTCCCTAATTCTTCTTTTTCTCTCCCTCTCTTTACATCTTGATTTTCATGCAGATATCCACATAATGCTGTACCTCCAAATATCGCTCCATGTATCCTTGAATGCCATGCTGGACAGAC
Organism: Euphorbia celastroides; assembly: GCA_948291685.1. Classification (NCBI taxonomy): domain Eukaryota; kingdom Viridiplantae; phylum Streptophyta; class Magnoliopsida; order Malpighiales; family Euphorbiaceae; genus Euphorbia; species Euphorbia celastroides. The sequence continues at coordinate 4,526 of CAOJBJ012422022.1, read as the reverse complement.
ATTGTTTATTTCAATTTTTTTTTTTCAATTGTGAATAGTATGTGCTGTTCTAATCTTTGTCTGTGTGCACGCAATAATGTTTCAAGTATCATCTATTAGCAGACTAGTTCTCTAGCTTTGGATTTCTTGACTATAGGCAGACTTGAATGTGGAACCCAGTACAGGAAACTACTACCCTACTGTGTTCTTCAACGAGTTCTGGTTGCTTAGAGATAAGCTGATTCAACTCAACGAGACTGTGACTGAATTGCCTCTTATTTTGGAGGTGGGCCCTATTAGCATGACAAAATGGCAACTGTTTCTTCAGATTGATCAATCCTTCCAGATTCATCGTAGTTATGGAAGCATGCTTGAAGGAGAGGCAGATGAGCTCAAGGTTTGTTTCAAATTGAAGTTGGCATGATAAGAAGTTGATTTTTGTTCATTTTTTGCCAAATAGTTACGTTCCTTATATCGCTTTATTCTGACCATTCAATCATTTTCCAGAGGGTCTTCTTGGAAGGAAATCCCTACCTCTTGGGGATCACAATGGTTGTTTCAATGCTTCATTCGGTTTTTGACTTCTTAGCCTTCAAGAATGGTGAATAATTGTTATTCTGTTCAACTACTTCCTCAAGATTTATAAACTTAAATGCCTTCAGTGGAAGATATTGACTGAATGTTTCTGCCGTTGCAGATATCCAGTTTTGGAACAAAAATAAGTCAATGGAAGGGCTATCAGCAAAGTCGGTTGTTGTGAGCTTTATAAGTCAGCTGATTGTCTTCCTTTATCTGCTTGACAATGACACTTCCTGGATGATACTTGCAAGTTCTGGAGTTGGCTGCTGCATTGAGTTCTGGAAAATTGGGAAAGCCATGCACATTGAGGTACTTTCTTGATATATTCTTGTATGCCGATAGCTGTGACATATCTGAAATTGTTTATATTCCTGTCAAACTCCATCTCTATGTTTGTGTTAGGATCATAAGCCGTCACATTTGTGGATTTTAAATCTGGTGATGGTTTTTGTCTCCAGATTGATAGAAGTGGAAAGATACCCATGCTGAGGTTTAGAGACCGGGAGTCATATGCAGGGAATAAGACGAAGGAATATGATGACCTGGCGATGAAGTATTTGTCATATGTGCTCTTTTTCCTGGTTGGATGCTCCTCTATCTACTCCCTTATGTATGAACGCCACAGGAGCTGGTATTCCTGGATTCTCTCTTCTCTCACTAGCTGTGTCTACATGTTTGGTAAGTCAACGAGTCCCTTGCCATTTTAGAACAACTCGTGTTCTTGGAGCAGTATGCCCTCCTTTATTCTGTGGGGGAATGTTGCTGATTTTGTGTTTGATTTGGGTGGCAGGCTTTATCATGATGTGCCCACAGTTGTTCATAAACTACAAATTGAAGTCTGTGGCTCATCTACCCTGGAGGCAGATGACCTATAAATTCCTCAACACCATAATCGATGATCTCTTTGCATTTGTCATTAAAATGCCAACTCTGCATCGGCTCTCTGTCTTCCGAGATGGTAAGCTATGTGCTTTTTCTGCATTATGAGTGATGATCTTCACATACTTTGCGGAGTCCTGCTGTTCTGTTCATATTAGTTTGAAATGATCCATTGTGATTCGGTCTTGATGTTGTGTTGTTTTCTTGCAGATCTTATATTCTTGATATATCTATATCAAAGGTGGATTTACCCAGTGGACAAGACACGGGTAAATGAGTTTGGTTTTGGTGGTGAGGATGAACAGGCCACTAGTTCTGATGCAATTGCTGATAAAGCTGAGGAGAAGAAAACCAACTGAGGCGGTCTTTGGTTAAACTATGAATGATTGCTGTACATTTTACTTAGGATAAGTTTGCCTCTTAATTTTGTTTTTGTTTTCGACCGTCAAACGGGAAAGTGAAGATTGGCTTAATAGGCATTTTTTTTTCTGCTATAGGAATGTTTTCTCACTTAGCACTGTACTTTTGAGTTGCCTTTTATTTGAAAGGAGGAATTGGGAGACGATCTTATTGACCTGAGATGACTAATCTTTCACCTCTGTGGCTGTTAAAAAGTAGTGCGTCACATTCTTGTATCGTGGATAACGTGAATGGGAATGATAAGTGAACTTAGTGTGCAACTAGTTTATTTGGGGATGACAGATTTTGAGTTTGGGGAAATAACATCAAACTCGAGTTTTTTGGGTAACATTTTGAGAAAGCAATCCTAACTTGGTGCTTATTTGTTTTCCATATGACTTAGATATAAGACGTAGAAACACAAAGTTTACAACTTTAGAAGATCAAACATGCAGATTTGATATAAAGTGATCAAAATTGACACTCAAAAGATAGCTGAAATCGCAAGCAGAACAAAGATTTAAACTTTCAGTGGCGGAGACGGACAGACAGCAAGCAATTGACTGTTCTCTAATCAAGATTTTCGATTAACCAACAAAAACATCGACCTGAGACTTATTCTCTTGATCAATCACATCCAGAAACAAAGGATCCACGGTGATGCGGCTGTCCACGTGGATCTTGAACCGGTGGTCCCACCACAGCACCCTCGCCGCCCCCTCCAGGTTAACCTCTGCGTCCAGCACCATCTCACGCGCCGCCACGTCGGACAAAAACTTCGCGGCGTGGTGGGCCAGCTGCATCCCGTCGAGCCTAGCCTGAAGCTTCAGCAGCTTGCACGACTTCGGCGGCTGAGAGTCGGCCGCCACTTCGGCGGAGCCGAGTAGAGACCCGTCGTAGATGATCGACATCGTGGCGGATGAGTAGTGGACGGCGGCCACGTTAGGGTTGGTGACGTGGACGGTCAGGAGAAGCTCCGCGTCCAGCACGGGGAGGTTGAGCTTGAAGCTGGTGAAATCGATCGAGATTAGTTCAAAGGTCGGATCTTTCGGCTTGGCGGCGATGACAGCTGCAACCGCCGCCGCCGATGCCGCTCCGACGATGGCGGAGCTCCAGCTCCATTTTATCTTTTTGCCCATTAAATTGAAGAACACAATCATTAAGCATTCAGCTTCTTTATATCATCACAGGAGATCATTTCACCATCAATGGCGGCGGCTATCAAACAAACTATTCAATTAACACCTCTCTCCCGCCGATTCTTCAAATTCATCTCTTCTTCTTCTTCTTCTTCCTGTGCAACCTTGCAATCTCTTACCCTTCAAGATGATTCAGTTGCGCCATTATCTCCCCGTGAAACATCCCTCGTTACCAGCTTTCACTCCCTGCTCAAACACCACCACCGTAAAAACCCCAGCTTCACCGTTCCCTCGTCATCTCTTCCCCTCAATTTCTCTCAAATCCACTCCGGCCCCATCTCAACCGCCGTCGTCCGTGCCGTGGTCCACAAATCCGGCGCCGTTCGCCATGGAATCCCCTTCGCTCAAACCCTAGCATTCTTCAATTGGGCCACTGCTCACGGTGCATTCGCTCATTCACCGGAGCCCTACAACGAGATGCTTGATCTCGCCGGAAAGGTCAGGCAATTCGATTTGGCTTGGCAAATTATTGATACAATGAAAGCTCGAAATGTTCGAATTAGCATCCATACCTTTTGCATCATCATTCGCCGGTATATTCGAGCTGGATTTGCAGACGAGGCTGTACATGCGTTTAATCGTATGGAGGATTACCATTGCAAGCCTGATAAGATGGCATTTTCGATTGTGATTAGCATGTTGTGCAGGAAACGGAAAGCCAATGAAGCTCAGTTGTTTTTCGATAGGCTGAAGCATAAATTTGAGCCTGATTGTATTGTTTATACAAACCTGTTTCGTGGCTGGTGTAGGGCTGGGAATTTACCAGAGGCTGAGATAGTTTTTAAAGAGATGAAAATGGCTGGCATTAAGCCTAATGTTTACACATACACTATAGTGATTGATGCGTTGTGTCGGTGTGGCCAAATCAACCGGGCTCACGATATTCTTGCTGGGATGATTGGCGAGGGTTGTGAACCGAATTCAGTGACTTTCAATAATCTGATGAGAGTTCATGTTAAAGGTGGAAGGACCGAGAAGGTTCTGCAAGTTTACAATCAAATGAAGAGGTTAGGATGCTCTCCCGACACGATTACTTACAATTTTCTTATAGAGAGTCACTGTAAGGATGATAATCTCGAGGCGGCTTTAAAGGTGCTTACTTTGATGCCTAAGAAGAACTGTGAACCAAATGCATCGACTTTCAATACTCTTTTCAGGTGTATTGCCAAGTTGGGCGATGTAAACGGCGCTCATAGAATGTTTGCTAAGATGAAGGAGTTGAAGTGCAGGCCCAATACGGTGACATACAATATCTTGATGAGAATGTTTGTAGACTCGAAATCTGCTGACATGGTGCTGAAGTTGAAGAAGGAGATGGATGAGAATGATGTTGAGCCCAATATCAATACCTACCGGGTGTTGATTTCGATGTACTGTGCAATGGGACACTGGAACAATGCGTACAAGCATTTTAGAGAGATGGTTGAGGAAAAGCGATTGAAACCGAGTTTGAGTGTCTATGAGATGGTCCTGCGGGTGCTTAGGAATGCA
>CAOJBJ012419714.1:0-17059 GCA_948291685.1 Euphorbia celastroides | reverse complement strand
TAAAATTATAAGATTGGTACAATTTTAACTATTTATTAAATTTTAGTGACTGAAATTCGATATATTATAAACCCCATAAATAATAATAATAATAATAATTAAAACTTAACTATTAAATTCAACTTTACAACTTTACCAATTTTACCGAAACTTTTTCTTTAAATCTTCAACCTTACACACAACTGAATCGAAACCTGTAGTAGAGCTTGAATTAACGCTTCATGCCACCTGATCAAGAAAATTATTTACATATATTGTATGTATTTTTTGTATAGTAATTTTATTTTCAAGTAGGTGATAAGGATCGCAGGCGATCAGGGTGAAGGTTTTGACCTTAAACCAACAAAGAGGAATTCACAAGCTGACCTTACCGGAAAATGGGGTTTTTCTAAGAGTTTTGAAGCCGCACTTGAAGGTTAAAAACCAGATAAAGAGAGAAAATTCTCTGAAATTATAATTGTATTGATGATAACAAGTTTTTTTTATACAAATGACAAGTGAAGCTTTTATATCCTCATAATAAAAATGGCAACAAAATAAAAATTGGCAACAAAATAAGGTGGGATTTGACTTCCCCCTTTTAAGGCTTTTAAGGCTGAAAAGGTGGGATTTGATCTCTCTAAAATCAATAAGATAATGTGGGATTTGATCACCCTACTCATAGAGTCCAACAACTCTCCCCCTAGCTATCAGACTCTCCCGCCAACGACTTGAATCAGTTTACGACCTGACTTCAAATGTACGAGCTGGCTGTGGGGTGGCGAGCTGACCCGGAGCAATGTTCTGGCTCGGTCGATGTCTTGGCGAGCTGACTCGCCACTCCCGGGTTGAGGGCGTGCCCTCGTGCGATGTCTCCATCACTCGAGTAAACCTCTCCTTTTTTAGGTCCATGAGGATTAGGTCTCCTTCTTCAAGCTCAACAACTCGTCTACACGTATCTGCCTCACCATTCAACTTGGCGTTGCTCACTTCCGCTTGGGCTTCACCATCGCCATGAATATCTTATCCCTAGTAACCCACATCTTCGTGAATACTTGCACTGGTATCCATTAATTTCTTTCTTTTACTCTTGCGAATCATGAATATGTTTAGAATGAAAAAAGATTATCTAAAATAACTTTAAGTTAATAAAGATAAAAGAAGTAGAGAGGATTTTGCTGAAACTTTTGTAGTGAAATATGCTACTGTAAATAAGGATTAGTACTGTATTTCAAGTGATCATTGTCAGAATCTTTTTATGACCAATGGTATGATTTGATTTACCCACAAATCAATTCAAACTTACAGGGTAAATCTAAATGCACTTGAATCGATCATGCAGGTTAGTGACTGATATTCCAGTGACCACTGGGGCAAGTTTCGGGCAAGAGATAATGTGCTATGAAAGCCCGAGACCTTCAACAGGGTCCACCGATTTGCACTGATTTTATACAGGCAATTAGGAAGGAAAACAGTATTTGCCCCGGCTTATTGCCACAATTTCAGATGTAGAACTTTTTCACAAGACTACAACCTTGGTGCTCCTGTTGCTGCCGTTTATTTTAATTGTCAAAGAGAAGGCGGTTAGGGGGGAAGGAGACACTCTCATTAATGTTACTGCTCGCATTGCAACATATATATGGATGACAAGAAAGAAGAAAATAAAAATAAAAGCTACAAGCCTATAACCAATCGAGTGTAGTTCTATTAATACATCTTTCAATGTAAATGTGGAAGGTCACGAGTTTGAAATTCAGTTCCTTCAAAGTTTTTTTAATTATTAAAAATAAATTCTGTATCAATGCCGCTTTTTTACATTTTATGAATGTTGAGGTCATGTGAGCATGCCATATACGTATTCTCTCTGGAATGAAGTTTATTTTAGAATTAATACTTGTTCTTTTTTCTTACGTTGCTTTCAATGTGTAGTTCATATTTTGACATAAAATATTATAGTTTGGTGAGAAATAAATTACAACCGGCTGCTAAATAACTGGAAATAAAACGAAATTTTAGACCTTTTTGTTGCTTTCTTAGAATTTTCATGAGCATAATGTTGGCAAGCACATAACAACGATCATTTATCATTTTTGATGAAAAATCAATTGGCCAAATGGATTAGTTACTTAAGTTGATATTTGTTGAAATATATCACATTGCTTGGCTAAGAGCAAAAATGCTTCTTATATTAATGAAACAACTCTAATCCCTTAAGGTGCATTTTGGAGTTATATATGGATGTTTAACATGGTATCAAAGCAATGAGCAAGTGTTGTTCCAACCACATGATGGGCCCATAATGGGACACCCAATAATAACTCGATGATGATTCACGCACCAAGAAATTTAGGCGTGCGGGGGGTGTGTTGAAATATCCCACATTGCTTGGCTAAGAGCAAAAATGCTCCTTATATTGATGAAACAATCCTAACCCCTTAAGGTGTCTTTTAGGCTTACATATGGTTGTTTAACAATATTAAAAGTCTAGTGTCAGTAAAAAGGGATAACTTCAAATGAAAAAGATGAGTGAGAAGCAGAAACCTCTCTCTAAAATCCTATCCACCAACACCCAGACTTCCCACCCAAAATTCAAACCAACCACCCTCTCATCCCACCCCATCACCATCCACTGCCATCATCACCACCGTGAAAACCAATCACCACCCTTCTCCTCTATCCTGTCAAGGCATCCCCAAACCAGAAAAATCAGTTTTTTCCGGCTAAACACAACCAACATGCTAATTTTTTTCCCACCCACCTCTCACGGAAACTAGCCAAGCAAGCTCTTTATCACGGATCAACCAACTGAAAGCGGTAAGGACAGTTTATTTCGAAGGCTTTCCATCTAATTAGAACGTGCAAACCCTCTAGAAGGTCTTCCTCAGGTTCGAAATCATCAGTACCATTTCGATTGCTAGAAAATCAAATGTCAGAAAACTCTGTTTTGGTTTCTTGAGGCCTCATCAAGATTTGAGCGTGGATATGGTCATCAAGAAGACTAATTCCATTGAAATCGGGTCAAGAAAATTGAGGGCGTTCGTCGCTAGGTACCCAATTAAAGCTGTTTCAGCTTCTATCACGGTGACACAAAACAGAGCTAAACAGCCCCCAAGGAGATTCATACCATCAAACAGAGACAACAAGTCCTATGCAGAGGTAGCAAGGTCTCCACCACTTAATCAGGCGCCATGTCTTGATTTGGATCTCAGCTACAAGAATCCGGTAACCTTGAACTGGATCAATTCAGCTTGTATTGTAATAGTTAAAAGCATTGAGATACTAAGCTTGAATCTATCATGAAAGCAAGGAAACTACCTATCAAATTTGTAGCTTCGGCAGGCGGGTTACATGCTATTGTGAGTTTTCAATCAAGAGATTCCCTCAACAAGTTTCTAGAGAATGATTGGAAATCATTAAATGGGATTATTGTAGAGAGCAAACTTTTCAATGATAATTTTTCTTCCTCTGAAAGCCTTAAATGCACCGAATTCAGGGTATTCCACCATCTTGCTTGGATGAGATGTTTATCAAGTTTTTGGCATCTAAATTTGGTAAGTTAATCTCGATAGACTTCAACTTCGATAAACCAGATAGAATGGACGTGATAAGTTATTCAATGTCTGTACCTAATCATCTTGGTGACAATAGCTTCGATGCTTCAGTGAACTCTATCTGGTTTCGAGTTCATATGTCAATCAGGAACTCTTATGCTTGGAACAAGTATGAGGCTATCTACTCCGGATCGTCAGAATCATCTACGGGTGATGAACAACCTGCCTCTGGGGATAACACGGGCTCTTTCAACAATAAAGAGGCACCTCAACAAACTACTACATCTCTATCTAATTGCCACACGATAGAGAATGCATCAATGGAATCACATCAGGGAAACAGACATGCTAATGCTAATTGTAGAAATTCAACAATTGGTCTCTTGATGGACATTGAAACAGAGGAAGAAGTCCAAATGGTGATAGAAAAGATTAATGTTACCTTGGAAAAAGATTCCATGACCGGCATTCAAGATCAAAATGTTGCAAATCCCATCATCAAGTCACATCAACCTGACCCGCCAAGCCCGATACATTTTGAAGAGTTCAAAATTGAAGAAATCGAAACGCAATGGTTAATTGATCTCGCATTCTGGAATTAGCGACAGCGCCAGCATATCCTCTTCCTTTGATCGCAGCATTGACATCGCTAAAAGAAGCGGTGTTCATAATCATGAGATTTGCCGGAACATAGTTGAGCACAATACCAATAAAGTAAATGGAACTAGCCTGACCAAGGAGACAACAACTCCTCTATCAAGTGATACAGCTTCTTCAGAAGATTCGTCCCATCAATTTCGTTCCTGAAAGGGGAAACACCGACTTACAAGAAGTTGGGGATGACACGACTGAGGCCATGCTAACTTTTTGAATTGGTGAGAAGTTAAAGCTTTTCAATACAAGTCAACTTCAGGTGGTGGTGCGTAAGCTGGAGGCTATAATTTGATTGACTTGCATCTTGTTTTTCGAGGTTTTCTCTCCATTCATCGCGTCTCTTAATTTTATCTGTTGGAATTGTCGAGGTGGTGTTAGTTTGAGTGTCAAACAAGAGTTTATGTGGAAATGGGCTAGAAAATGTTCCTTGCACTTTTTTGTTTTGCTGGAAACGAAGGTAGCTGATGTCACTGCCTTGTCTGTGTGAAAATTTTGGGGCCATAATGATTATGATTATTTCTCTGTTTCATCTGAGGGCTTGTCTGCAGGATTGTTGCTGTCTTGGAATTCTTCTTTGGGAAGGGCTTCTATTGTTGATTCCTCGTCTTGGTGGATTTTGGCTCGTTTTGCTCTGGGTAATTTGGAGTTGTTTGTGCCATGTGTTTATGCTCCTTGTTCTATGGGTGATAGATTTGTTTTGTGGAACGAACTTTCTGCGGTCATTGTGAATTTAGACAGGCTCATCGTGTGTGGGGATTTTAATGAGGTTCTACGTTCGTCTGATCGCTCGGGTGGGAATGTAATGACTAATGGTATAATTCAGTTTCGGGAATTTATCTCTTAGAGGTCCCTGTTTGAGATGCCTCTTCACAGAAAGGGTTTCACTTGGTCTAATTCTCAAGCTTTCTCAATGATTGATCATGTTTTTGTTTCGGGGGATATCCTTGACTTTTGGGATAAGGCCAATGTTTCTTCCATTGATTCTACCTTATCGGATCATCTACCTATTCTCTTTCGCTCTCATGAGGAGAATGTGAGTGGCCCACGTCCTTTTCGATCCTTGGACTGTTGGTGGGATGATCCTAGCTTTAAGGAGTTCGTTTGGTCTAAGTGGGTACGTGTTCGGTCTCGGTGGAGGGGTAGATCTCTTGAGTTTTTAATCAGTCGTCTTCGTGATTGCATTAAGTCTTGGCATGCTGATCATTATTCGAATATTCCCAGTCGGATCAAGGAGTTGGAAGATCAGGTTCTCTCTCTAACTTCTCCTTCTGTCCGTAGGCCGATTGAAGCTTCTCAAGGGTCGGCTTTATTTGAAGCCAAGGAACGACTATTTGTTCTTAGAAGTGATTTTGAGAAACTTCGCTATCACCAATCTCGGGTGAATTGGTGCTTGTTGGGGGATATTAACACTAAGTTCTTCCACAGGGTTGCCAGTGCTAGAAGTCGTATCAATCGTATCTCTTGTCTTGAAATTGAAGGGAATGTTGTTTTCGACCCATCTATGATCTCAAGTCATATATGTCGGTACTATGCAGACTTGTTTGACCAACCTCCTCTTGTTGCGTTTTCTCTTGAAGGCCTTAATTTTGGCCTAGTGTCTTACAAGGAGAACTCCCGGTTAGTGTCTCCCTTTTCTGAGGATGAAGTTTGGGAATCCATATGCGCATGTGGGTTTGATAAAGCTCCAGGACCAGATGGTTTTAATTTTTTCTTTTACAGAAGATTCTGGGCTGACGCTAAGCAGGATATTATGGAGATGTTTAACGACTTCTTTCATTCGGGGTTAGTTCCTAATGATATTAGGACATCCTTCACTGTACTTATTCCAAAAGTGCCGGGATTTCAGGCTTTAAATAACTTTCCGCTCATTGCCTTGATTCATGGTTTATACAAAATTATTTCTAAAGTACTTGCTGCTCAGCTCCAACCCCTACTACCAAGCCTTGTGTCTTCGAATCAGTTCGGGTTCATCCTGGTAAGAAACATTCATGAGTGCTCTTTTGTTGCTTCTGAGGTTATTCATTTAGTTAAGGCTTCTGGACGGTCTTGTTTTCTGCTAAAGCTTGACTTTAAAAAAGTGTATGATAGCATTGCATGGCCATATGTTCATGAGGTAATGAAGAATATGGGTTTTTGTAATCAATGGCTTGACTGGATGTCTTCATGTCGGGTAGGATCTTCGACATCAATTTTGTTTAATGGTTCACCCACTGAGTCGATCTTCCTAAAAAGGGGCTTGAAGCAAAGGGATCCCATCTCTCCCTTTATTTTTGCATTAGTAGTAGAAGGGTTAAAGAAGCTCATTGATGCTAGTATTGCGGCAGGGTTACTTCCGAGGTTTAAGATTGATGGGTCGGATGTGGAGCTATCTATTTTGCAGTTCACTGATGATACTCTTTGCTTTCTTCCTATGGATGTTTCTATCATGCCAACTTTTGTTCGTCTTTTGAGATGCTTTGAGTTCATTTCAGGGTTATCTATTAATTTTGGAAACAGCTCGCTGCTAGGCGTGAATGTTCCCTTGCAGGTTCTTTCTGATTGCGCAAGGATTTTAGGTTACAAGGTCGAGCATTTCCCTATCTTGTATCTTGGGTCTCCTTTGAGTTATAAGAAGATAGCAACCTCGTGTTGGAATCCTTTGATTGCGAAATTGCAATCTCGCCTTGCAAGCTAGAAGGGGAATTATCTCTCTTATGCAGGGCGGGTTGTGCTTATCCGATCCGCTCTTTCTTCCATTCCAATTTATTGGTTATCTCTTCATCATTTGCCAGTTTCTGTTCATAAGGTTCTTGATCGTCTCATGAGGAATTTCCTGTGGCACGAAGATGCTAATGGTCAAGGGAAAAGCAAGGTGAGTTGGGAGGTTGTTGTTCGGCCAAAGGAATGTGGAGGACTGGCTATTCGAGATTTTTCCTTATCGGATTTCAGCCTACTTGCAAAGTGGTTATGGCGTATTCATGAGGAGGATGATAACTCTTTATGGTTCTGCATTTGCGTTAAAAGGTATGATTTTTTTCATTGGCAATCTCTAGAGTTTTCCAACTTTAGTAGGTTGTCGGTTTTGTGGTGAGGGATTGTAAAGTGTTGTGTTCGCAATGAGGGGTTTTGGACTCTTTTTAAGGAGAGTGTCATTGTTCGCCTTGTTGATGGTAGGAGTGTCTCGTTTTGGTTTGAAAATTGGTGTGGGGATCAATCTTTGGCGGTATTATTTTCGGACCTGTTTCAAATTTGTAGTGATAAGGATGTGTGTGTTAGGGATGGATGCTTGCTTCTTTTTAGCTCATCCATGTATAGCAGACCCTTTTGGAACCGCACTCTTCGAATCTCTAGACGTGAAAGGTGTGATCAATTGTGTTCATGGATTCAGATTTGTTGGCCTAATCTATTCCCTCTAGATATAGACATCGGTGTACATCAATTTCAGATAATCCTTGGGACTTAAAGGGATTGTTTTTATGGGGGTCGGCAGATTCTTACTCGACAGGTAGTTTTTGTGATTTAGCCCACAAGCATTCGTACGCTTCCCTTCCTATGTTTGCTATGGTGTGGAAGGCGACCTTATTGCCTAAGGTGCATTTCTTCTCTTGGTTATTGGCTCATGGACGGTTACCCAAAAAGGATTTTCTCTTATAGAGAGGGTGCATTTTAGATAGTGATGGGTGTCCCTTTTGCGGTGTTATGGAGACCTTGGACCACTCTCTTTTCAGTTGTCAGGGTAGTTCTAAGTTATGGTCGGATCTCTCTCGGCTGTTTGGTTTGTTTATTGTTTGACCGTCTTCAGTGTTCCAGTTCGTTTCTTTGTGGGGGAGTTTTTTCAAACTGGGTCCTTCACGGGATTTCGAGAGTGCTTTGTGGTTTGTTTTCGCTTGGGCATTGTGGAATAGATGGAACAAGAGAGTTTTCGATGCTTCCTTAGCTGAAAAGGATCTTCTTGTATGGTGTATCCACAGCTGCTGGTCCGTGTTCAAGTCCAGAGAACGTGCTATGCCTTTTACAGCAGTTGATGGTCTCTTGAACCATCCCTTCTGATAGCTAGGTCTTAATTGATTTGTGTGGTGTTTTGTTTTTCAAGGGTTTGTTGCGCTTTGCGTTCTGTCTTGTATTGGATATTTTGTAATTATTTTTTCATCAATACAAGCCAAAAAAGGGGGAGGGTGGTCTTTAAGTTAGCGGAGAATCTTTTCGGGACTCTGCTCCAACCCTAACACCCTCCTTTTTCTTTTTTCTGTTGGTGAAACTCTTTGTTCCACCGGGTGTTTTTCAAAAAAGAAAAAGTCTAGTGTCACTTCGCCTCTCGAAGTTGGCAATTTCGTAAAACTTAAGTTCATTTTACTGACGTGGCAGCTAAGGTGACTTCTAAGGAGAGTGAAATGATACTTTGACCAAACAAATTAAAAAAATAAAATAAATTTTGAAAATCAAAATATTTCTCCACCTCACCCTCGCTTCACCTCCCGCCAACAGCTCTCGGTCCCTGGAGCTTCTCCGCACAAATGCGCCGTTCCGAAGTGATATATTTTGGCATTGAAATATGACTTTGTGATGATGATACTACTACTTTGATTAATAGATTTAAGATCCAGGTCATTGTTTTTTGGTAGAGATTTAGGGTTTTAAGGAAGAGGTATATTTGAAAAGGATATTGTAGTAGATATTTAAATGAATTAGTTTTAGGGACTTTTTTAAAATTTTACCCTCTATCATCACATATTGCGATTTGATTGGATTTACTTTGTCGACTTTTCAACTTATTGTCACGTCACCGTGAATGTAACACACTCTCTACCATAAGAATGGTCAAGTGCGACGGAGGAGATTATGTTGCACGTAAATGCTAACTTGAGAGGGTAAAATGTCACAAATGAAATTTTAGAATGATATTAGGTTTTGGTGCCAATTTAAGGAGAAAACTGATGCATTTGACCAAATTAATTTCATTAATGGAGAAGCTTCTCTTATATTCGGAGTGAAGCAGTTAGGGGAGAGCTAGCTGTGCAACTCACTTTTCTACTAAAACTAACAACTGCATATCTATTATTCTCTACAACTCACACACATAAGAGTTTACATACTCCTACATTAATCAGGCTTTAATTATCATGACTCGTCTTTATTTTGATAGTAGGTTTTATTTTAGCACATCTAGTTATAAAAAATGTTTTTAGCTCAGTTAACATAAATTCAATTTTTCCGTGTTACAGCTCGATTTGTACCAATTATATAGCATTCTTTGTTATTCTTTATTTTCGATGTGGGTATCTACAAATACTGTTTTCTCTTACAATATCTTTGTTTATTACTTTTAATATATATATATATATATATATATATATATATATATATATGAAAAACACAACACCCAACTATTAAAGTAATTTCTAAACAATCTTTAATTTATAATCTTTTATTTGGTCCTTGAATTCCTCCAATGACATTTTAAGAGATTTAGAATTATGTTATGGGTGTTTTCAAACAATTCATCTTTAAATAGTTTATTTTAATTCATTTTATTTTGCATACAAAATTTCTTATGTTGTATAAAAAAACACTAATTAAATTAGATAATATGAGAATACATGATTTCAGTCGACTAAAATCATATCTCTGAAATTTATAAATTTTCGAAAGCAAAATATAAAATTACAAGTTTTAGGATACACTGAAATTGTATTATTTTTTAGTTTTACATCGATAAAATTCTATAATTTTAATTGTGTTATTTTCTAGAAAGATGCCAGTTATCTGTAGTCCGAGGATATACCCTACTTTTCAACACAAAAACAAACACCTGTACTATAAGTAAAAAAAAAGGATCCAATTCAAGTAGTCACTTCGAAAACAACTCCACCATCAACTCAACCATTATAGAGATATACTCTTGGGATCTCACTGAAGGAAAATTTTTAGTACCATCACAAAATTTAAGTGGATAAATCACTTTTATGACATGTTTAATTAATAGTATGAATCTCATGTCCAAACAAGTATACATACAAAGAATCGTGAAATAACATTTTTGAGTTGAAAGACAAAATTCTTGGAGTATCAGTCCTCGATAAATCGATTATATATTGAAGAAAAGAAAATTTTGAAGGCCGAATGTATCATTAGGTCCCCGGCCTTTCATCAAAAAACTTTTCAGATTTCTAACTTTTTTGAAAGACCCCGCATGTCTCTCAACTCGCGAAAAGTGTACCTCTCAAATCCTTGATGTTGACGTGTCATTCTTTGTGGCAAATATTGAAAAAAGGGAGAGTGGTTGATTTTTTACAACTTTCCGATGATTTCTCGGCGACTTCCCGGTGACTGAATTCTGGCCTTTCTTCAACAATGGCAATCAAATCCCATTCCAACGACAATTGGGGCATGGGTTTTCTCCTTGTCCTCTTCCCCAACTCCATTTCCTCCTTCAAGCCCGCCGTTCTTGACAAATCGTCCTCCTTCGGCAACTGTTCCCCCAATTCAATTTCAAAATCCATCAAAACAACCAATTCCGGCAACCCAATTCTCTTCTATTCCTCACGCTCCTCTTCACTCTCCACCTTCAAGCCCGCCGGCCCCAGAATTCCGCATTTGTTTTAACAGAAACCGTCCACCGAAACTCTAATCGGAGATTCTAGTTTCTTTCCTGGGGGTTTTGGGCAAAAATTGAAACTGGGGATTCTGAATTTGAATTTGCTCTTCAAGGTATGGGAAAACTCTACAACCCATCTTCGATTCTGCCTTGTCGGTGACAAGATTTGAGCCAGTAATTACAGAAGATAACGGCGTGTTTTTGGATAAAAAATGGGTTAAAATATTAGGGTTGAAAAAGTGGATTTTGGTTTAGGATAAACGGGTCAATTGGTTTGACTTTCCCAACCTGACATGTGGCATGTTAATGTGGTGCATGTGTACTACACTCTCTTGGATAAGAGTGGTTTTGTGCTTCTGAGAGATTTAGGAGGTGCACTTTCTTAAAGATGAGGGACCTGCGGGGTTTTTCAAAAAGGTTGGGAACCTGAAAGATTTTTTGGTGAAAGGTGAAGGACCTAATGATACATTCAACCAATTTTGAAAGAGTCAAATTTCAATATTTAATTATGCACATCCAAATTAATGGATGTATCGGTAAGATCTAGCTAAATGATAATTTAATAATTATAAAACTAGTATGCTTTATGATTATAATTGGTGACTTAAACGCTCCATATACACAAACTAAATTCTAAAAAAAATTAAAAACAAAGTCTTTGGAATTGTAACAGACAATAACTATAACATCTATGTATTTACATTAAAAGGTTGAAATTGATGAGGTACGATATAGCGGAAGAACTTATTCATTCTCGATTAATGTATTCTTGATGTGGATTCTTAATCTGGCTATGAAACATTCATTAACTTTTGAACATCTGCATTATTATATGTTGTGTCTATAAATAACTATTAACTAGTTATTGGAATCAGTAATAAATATGATTTGGTATAAAAAAAATCGAATATATGGTACTACAAATACATAGTTTTAAAAATTTACTTTTTGAGTACATAGTTTATCCCTTCAAGTTGTGGTTAAAAATTTATTTTTTAAAATTTTTAAAAGGATATCCCAACTCCTTAAAATTAGCTTATTTTTTATAACTTCAATATCATCAAGTGTCAGCTTTCTCCATTAAAAAACTAATTTTAGGAGATTTAGTTTAAGGGGGTAATAGAATTTTATCGGTAACTTGAGGGAATAAATTATCCATTTAACCTTAATTCTTGGACAAATGTATTGTTTTGTGATGTGTCTACGAGTAATCAGTCATTTACGATTGCAAATACGATTTCGTATAAAAAAATCGAACATACGGGAGAAAGGATAAGATAAGTGATTGGAGTGGAGACTACTTTATAATATTCATTTGATAGTGGAAACATATCTTATTCTACAAAGTTACTCCTTTTTAATTCTTCTTCATTTTCTGAAATTCTCCTTTTAACTTATTCTGAATATCAATATCACCTTTTTAATAGTTATCTCTTATAATTATTTTGACTTAGAAGAATATAGTCTATAAAATCAAAATAGAGATAATTACAGCTCTAATTAAAGGTATACGAAGATGAAATTAAGTCCTTCTACATGTCAAAGAATATATTGCATGGTTAACAAACTCTACAGTATAATTCACAGATCAAAGACATAGACTATTTTAAGAACTAAGAAACAAAACACCAGAGTTAAACACACCGGAAAAAATACGACAAACACAAGACAACCTAAAACTTGGTTTTGCAGTAAGATAAACATTTCCTAAAACTATCATAAAAAACAACAACAAAAAAAGACTATGCAACCTATTTTTCATAACCCTCAACTAACGATTTACAACACTTCAATCATGAAATACTTGCTTGCTCCATACATCAACCAATATCGCAGATCTGGAACTCTTCTACTAAACGGAGATAAATCCGGAACGTCAACTATTAAAGATAACCAAGTATCTTGTCTAAAAACGGCTTGCTCCATACATCAACCAATATTGTAGGTATGGAACTCTTCTACTAAATGGAGATAGATCTTGAGCATCAATTGTGAAAAATAACTAAATATCTTGTCTAAAAACAGCTGAAGTCCAATACAATTATAATTATAATAGAGAAATTTATATACTTCTCAAAATTAAATGCAATAATTCATTCTAAGCCGCCAGGTAATTAAACTGGTTAAATTATTATGCGCCAAAGAGTTAATGTCTTGATTTTGACTTTAAATGTTAGAGAATATTTAGCAATGGTCTAACAGTATTTAATATTGATGATTTTGCCTCCAAAATCTTCTTTAAGTCACCGAATTCTTCAACTCCGGCCGTTGTCTTCCACCTACAAACACAAGGGTTAGGACCGGGGGTGTCCTTTAGGGGACTCTCTGATGTCTAAGTCAGTATAGGGTTTTTGAGTGTAAAGGGAAGCTGAATGACAGCTAGGGTTTAGAATTTTTATACCTCTTTACCTTAGACTCTTGGGTATTTATAGGTCATAGTTGTACCCTATTTGGGGAATCCAAACCTCACTAGGATTCGGTTGTTGAAGCTTTCCTGATTAATTCGGAGTTTGTTCCTCAATAGGACTCATTAATGTTCTTTCCTTGTTAAATAAGGAAAATAAGATCCTTTACGGATTATGAGTCTATGCTGACCAAACAGCAAATTTCCCTTTGATTCACGATACCGGCTCAACTGACACTATAGTCTTGAGCCGTTATTTGAGACATTATTGTTCATTAATTCTATTCGGCATACCCCCTTAGACCATACATAGCTCAGTCGAGGCGGTTCTCCAACCACCTGGAGTCAACAATCAGTATTTTGCTGATAATACTATCACCAAGGGAATTGCTGATAATACTATCATTGATTACCCTCATGAAATCCCTAGAAAGAATAGGCGGAGCTCTTTTGGAGAAGAAGCCAAGCGAATAAATCTGTTCATGAGAGTGCAGCGCTAGTCCATCGTGGCTATGGTACACTCTTCCATCTTTCCCTGCCCATGAAGGTGTGTTCCTTTTCCAACAAAATCCATCAAATTCAAATCCAAATCAAGAATCAAGTAATCTATCAAATGGAAATCTGAAAAAAGAGATTTACTCATGGTGATGATGGCCGTTGCCGTAATCTGGTTGGGGGTTAGGGTTTGATTTCGCCGGAATTGGGATTAAAAGGGGGTCGAGCACTGATTTGCAGAACGGGTTGAAGAAATTTGGCTTAGAGGGAACTCGGGTATCACCCGAGCACTGATTTGCAGAACGGGTTAAAGAACTTTGTGAGATGGTATCTTGATTTCTACTTGCCAGCGGAAATGGTGAGCGATTTGTAAAGATTGCAGCTTAATCATGGATTTCTGCTAAAATCTTATTGATTCGATTCTTTTGATGAATATATCGTGATGAATGATGATTGAGAATCTGTTTAATGTTATAGTGTTATTAATTTGGGAATCTAATGATAGTCGCCGAAATTTTGGTCCGTGCCGGAGTTTTTTTATCGCCGGAGTAGTTGAAATTTTTGGACAGTTGAATTTTTTTCATCGGAATTTGGTCGCCAGAAAAATTCAAACTAGTTCAGAAAAGTCACCAGACGTCACGTCGGAGAGAGAGAAGGGGGGTGCAGAAAAGGACAAAAAAATGGGTAAAAACATAATTAAAAAATTGAAAGTCACATAAACAATAATAAGTAAAGTCTTTATGTAAAGTTAATAATATTTTAAAAATTGGAATGTATGGTACAATTTCCCTTAAAAAAATTATCAAATTTAATTCCAATTCAACCCGTACTTTGAATGTTAGATTTTGGATGGGGTTTGAAGTTATTTCACAAGCCTAATAATCTATTGCCCAAGAATAAATTTTCTTTAACTTTTTTGTTGGATTAATAAAAAAAAATATGCAAATTATATATGGATATGATCAAAATTTTACACCTGCTTGCATAGTAAGTTAAAACATCCAGTTCCACTGTATAGGGCTCGGATATTAGTATAAAAGTTAAATTTAATTCATAAAATTTCGAACTTTACCGAGCACAAGTTTTAACGGACTTTGTAAGATCGTCAAAATTTGGTCTTTGTAACCAAATCTATGATTTAGTAAGTTGCGTACCCGAAGGGCCAGCATCTCGTGAAATTTCTTTATGTCATAAAAGAAGATCAAATGGTATAAAACTGCTAAGATGATAACATGCAAACAATTTCAAGTATCATTCTATAAAGTCCGGAATATCAAAAAAAAAAAAGAAAAACATCTCCTAGTATGCCTTCATAAACATCAAAATAGATCGTTTCTATTCACGGAAAAGCCAAACAACCGCCAACACAAAACTAACAAAGATAACAAGCTAGAGCTGAAATAACTACAAGCTCCAAAACACAAACCATAAACAACACTTAATTTTCAATTCACTTGTCGATATAATTAATCTAAATTTACTATTTTCATTCGCTTGATGGAGACACTACCATCTAAATACGCGTCCACCTCCTTTAATGTCGCCTTCCTATTTTTCGAGAAGTTCTAGAACTCCAAAACCGGGTATCTCCCATGTCGATTATGATCTTTCATTTCTTCTAACGCCTTTTTAACTGCGTTATAAACTTCAACATTGTGAGACATCTTCAAACGACCCAGCTCTTCATTAGTTTCATCCAATATCTCCTGCACAAGTCACACATACACAAAAATTGAAATAAATGTAACAAAAAAAATCGCAAACATAATATTAATCCGAAAACAAAACATACCACATATGATCCATCCTTCAGAACTATCATAAACGGATTCCAGTTCGGGTCATTCACAAATTTCTCCCAATACAACAAACTCTCGTTTGCAAAAATCTTACTTTCACCATATATTTTTTTGGCTTCAGTATGAAATGGCTCAGAGTCGATAACTCCCATTTTCTTCACGCCAACACCATCGTTTTCACATTCTGTAACGATCTGCATCATAAAACAAAATTGTGTGTGACAATGAAAATATAGATCAAACAAATTAGCAGGCATATTATCACCTTTGAACCAAAAATATCATGTTGCTCGTTTTCTTTAAGAATCCTCTTCCTTTCATTTGAAATGGAAGCTTGAGTTTTATCTTTTTCGGCTTTCAGATTTTGTTCTAGCTCCGTAATTTTTCGGTCTTTTCTCTTTATTTCTTCTTCTAAACACGCTGCTTCTGCTGCTTTATTTACCCACTGCTAACATTGTTAATTAAATATGAGAACAAACTGAAAAGGGTCTCATTATCAGACAGTTACAATGTTGTTACCATTGCTCTCCAAGGTTGACTATCAGCTTTCGGTGTTCTTTCTTGCTCTCCCATCCCTTTAAACTTCTCCTTTAGCTCGTTTATCTCCGTTTCGTGATTTTCTTTTTCGACTCTCAGATTTTCTTCTACTTCCTTGATCTTTCTTTCTTTTGCATGTAACTCCTATAAGAACATCTTATACTTAATTCAATTAAACAAACTATGAAACAGGAGCACACAGAACAAAACAAGAATGAAACGTAGTTATTTTCAACTAAGGTGATACATTTCGATAGCATTTCACCCGAAATACAACACATATCAATCAAGTTTGTCACAAATTTGGAAGCATTATATCGATTTGGCTAGATTACAGTACTCATATCAACAACTACTAAGCAATGCAGAAAATATTATGTATTCAACAGATTAAAGATTGAGATTACTACAGTTGCTAACTGCTTTCGAGCATAGTGTAGTTCTTCGGTTAGTGCTCAATTGTGATAATTCAAGTACTCGAACATTTCTTCCGTCTTCTCTTTGTGCTCTTTGATCGATTCCTTGCCCTACAAAATCAAGTATATATATTTACAAGATAAAATGAGCTAATGACAATGTAAATTTAAAAATTTACCATTACCTTTGCAACAGAACTCTCCAAAGCTTTGATTTCATTTTCCATTTCTTTCACTTCTTTCTGGTAATCAAAAACTTTCTTCTTCTCAATTAGGATTTCTTCTTTTTGAGCTGTGAGTTATTGTTGTAGTTCCATTATTGTTCTCTCTTTGGCCTTTAACTGTTCCTGAAAATCATTGTATTTGTCTGAATTTGGTACCATTTCATTGGCTTCATAGTTTGCTTGGTTCTCCATTTGGCTGATTTTGAACAGCAGTTCGTTGTTCAAGTTTTCCAGCTCAGTGATTCGTTCTTCCAGTTTCTTACTTCTCATCTGCAACATTTTATTGCTTACATACCGTTAATCAAAAAGAAATTTACAAGTGAGAACCCAAAATATTAACTTACCATTGAGTCTTCAGCTAGTCTCAGCGAAATTTCTACATATTTATCCATGTTTTCTAAATAAAAACGACGAAGAATCAAATCA
>CAOJBJ012419171.1:0-18874 GCA_948291685.1 Euphorbia celastroides | reverse complement strand
CAGGTTGTCAGTATGTTTGATCTTTTCACAAAGCAAGAACAAAAAGAAAAAGCACAAAAAAACTCTAAAAACAAAAATGAAAGTTCCATGAAATTAATACAATGTGAAACAAACAAACAAACAAACAAATCTGCTCACTAAAGTAACTGAATATGTGACTGAGATGGGGAGGGGGATTTTTCATGCACTGCTTAATAATTGTTCTGAAAATCGGTTTTCTATGGGTTAAATTTGTAGTAGTTTACTTGATGTAATTAAGCTTACATATGAAAACCCTATCGATTTAGTTTCTTGATTTTCTCAGTGCTTCACTTTACTTGTTTTTCCGGTTGGAGACTTGTGTTTTTGTTTTTCCTATGCTCCGAGTAACATTCTGCTTCATTTGTATTGTTTTCATTGTCGAACTTTAAAGACTTTCTACTTTGGTAAAGATAACTGAATATGATAAGATTGTACTTTATATATATATAATTAAAGTTATTGTACTAAGAGCACCAAAAAAAAAAGTTATTGTACTAAGAATATAAACTTGAGGTCATATGGGTTCACATGATGATTTAAGTAAAAAGGAGGTTTAGGGCCGGATTAAATAAAAGAAATCATGATTAACTTTCAAAATCCTTAATCTCCGATTAGAGATTCTCCCGTTATCTCATAAAGCTGTCTTTAATCCAAAAGTTTAGGGCTCGAAATCTTCTTCTGCAATTTAGTGAGACATACTCGAGGAATTTGAGGAGAGTATCAAGCTCTGATTGATTCTGAATATTCAACGAACGAAAACCTGCACGCCACGATATCAGACGTGTCGCTTTTTTCCCTTTTTCACTTCGCACCTTCTCTCTTCGTCATTTGCATTAAATGTGATCCTCATTAAATGTGATCCTCATTTGTCAGAATTGTTGAGTTGTCAATAAGACAAAGAATCCAATCGAATATTCCCGATATTCCTCAAGTCAGTGCATTGGTCCTTAGCGAATAATGTGAATGATCAATGAGCAACTACTTAACTAATATCCTTCTCTGAACTGTCTTCCGCCAACGCATAACTTCGATCAACGAGACTGATCCAACATACGTAATTTGCTAAAATTAAACTTGACTACATCCACAATGACTTGGTTTTTCTCATTAATTTTAGGATACATTTACAGTAGAGACAAATTTACATATATAGCGGAGGCAGAGGCACATTGACATCATAAATTACCACAATAGTATGATATTGTTTGTTTTGAGCCTAAGCCCTCACGAATCCGCTCTTGGACTTTAACTCCAATAGGTCTCATCCTAAAGGGGATATTGTCCACACTAACATAGCACTCAATCTCCTCTTTAGTGCAACGGCTAGAGGAAGCACATGAAAAGCACAAACCCCCCACAATGATATGATATTGTCTGCTTTATGCTTAAACTTTCATGAATTTTCTCTTTGCCTTCACCCCAAAATGCCTCACACTAATTAGGAAAGAGAATTCTAATTCATGTGGATTCCAATTTTAATTTAGGCTCCACAACCTAACAGAATAACCATACAAGAATAAGTAGATTTTGAAATGAACGCTTCCAAAAAAAATTGGAGTCAAACATATGGAAGATAAGTAGAGAGATGATAGGTGAGGTGATGTGAGCATGTTTTATGAATACCAATGGATGCTCCGATTAAAATGTGCAACAACATAATGATATGTTGTAAGTGTAAGGAAAGAACCACACTTAATAACACAAGGAGGGAAATTATTTTAAGAGATATACACTTACTAAACATGCGTGAGTATTCGATTTTTAGAGAGCTTCAATATAGTCAATCTCATTTAACATGGAGTTAAAGCTCGGTTTTTGTTGTTGTCGTTGAAAATAAATGATATGAAATTTATTCTCAAAATGATAAGAGGGAGAGTCGTGGTTAATTTCCGAGAAATCATAGCTTTAAATACACACATAATGCAATATATATAGATTGATCAAATACAAAATAAATTTAACCACATCAAGTGAAATGTTTTTCTGCAGATCATATTGTCGTGTAAGATTGCGGCAACCCTTGTAGTTTTGCCTTTGTTGTGAAATAGATTTCAAGTGTAGTTCACGTATTTTTGTTAGTTGTTTGGATGCAAACAAGGCTAAACGAGACAAAGGCCTCATGTTTCAAAGCAAGAACAAGGGGCCATTGACATGGTTACTATCATGAAATTATTGAGGGACACTTGTTATGTGTTTTTGAATTTACATTACCAGTTTTTTGTTTCTTGTCTTTTGCTTACCTTCAATCATACGCCATTTGAACCTTCATGTCTATTTATTTGGAATTATTCATTTTGGAATCTTTATTCCCTTTTTTTTCCTTCTTCCTAAACTTTGTATTGTAATTGTTGTTATGTTTGCAATAATAATGCTTGAAAACAGAATCCAATAATATTTAATGACATCTTCATGCATATAATTCGCACTCAAATGTAATAAAATTTGGAACATGCTTAACAACTCAATGATAAACAACATTCATGATTTTAACATATATTGGCTTTTACCTTTTTTATGTTAGTGTTAAGTTAGCATTGAAATTTTCTATCTCATAATCATTCTTTAAGGTTTTCTTTGTAGATATTATGGACAATCTTTCCTGTAAGTGCTTCTGTAATCCTCATCTTGTGGCCTTTTATTTATTCTAACGCATCATATACGAGTTTGTAGTTAAAAGAGCCATTAATATCAACATAATCGAGATTCTTTGTTAGATATTTCACTTATTTTCATGTTTGTAGGACAAATTTGACATTCTTATACTATATTTTCCTAACTCTCAACTAGCGATTTTACAAAATCTAGAGCTTTAAATATAGAATATTATAAATTACTTGCTTGTTTCATAACATCAATCAATTTAACTTTTGCAATTTCTTTTCTTTTGTTAACATCAAATTATAGTTAACTATTTTGGACATTTCAGCGCATAAAAAATCAGTTTATAAGTACATAAAAATTTATAATATCCTATAATTTCCAGGGCTCTCTTCAATCTAAAAAACTTATAATTTCATTTTGTAAAACTATAATGTCTTATAATGATCTATAATGTTATTTTGTAAACTTCTAATATTCTATAATGTCATTTTGTAAACCTATAACGATCTATAATGTCATTTTGTAAATCTATAATGATTTATAATGATCTATAATTTCATGATGTAAACCTATAATGATCTATAATGTTGTTTTGTAAATCTATAATGACCTATAATGATCTATATTGTCATTTTGTACAGGCTGAATGCTCACTTTGGTACCTCAACTATACCTGAAAATCCTCTCAGGTACCCAAACTATTAAAGTGTCCCCGTAAGTACCTCAACTTTCAAAAAGTGCACCATTTCACTACCTCAGTGTAACGTGTCAACTTTTAATTGGCCAGTCAAAAGTCAAATTTTGACTTTTTTTGAGAAGTCAAACTCGCCAAATGTTGACATGTGGCACTAAGGTAGTAAAATGGTTTACTTTTTGAAAGTTTGAGGTACCTACACGGTCCTTTTTTGAAAATTGGGGTACCTATGGGGACACTTTAATAGTTTGGGTACCTGAGAGGATTTTCGGGTATAATTTAGGTACTAAAATGAGCATTAGGCCTTTTGTAAACCTATAATGATCAATAATTTCATTTTGTAAACCTATAATCTATAATGTCATTTTGTAAGCCTATAATGATCTATAATGCCATTTAGTAAATAATGATATATAATTTTATTTTACGAGCCTATAAACTTTGTTATCTTATAATGATCTATAATGTCATTTTATAAAGTTATAATGATCTATAATATCATTTTGCAAACCTATAATGATCTATAACAATCCATTATGTCAATTTGTAAACCATAATGATGTATATTGTTATTTTGTAAACTTATAATGATCTACAATGTCATTTTATAAACCTATACGACATTATACGACATTATAGATAGAATCTATAACATTTTAGGAAATTTTAATAACATTGTAGAAAAATATACGACATTATAGATCATTATAGATCGTTTTTAGAAAAATTCTATAATTTGACTTTTTCGTTAAAAGTATATCAACATGGATCTTATTTTAAAAATAAAAAATAAAACAAACAAAATATTATAAAGAACTGAGTCCAAAAATCAACGGTTTGAGAGATATGACGATTTTAAGTTTCGAAAATCCAAAATAATTAAGAGAGAGAAGACTGATAGTGACATCACGGGGAGGACACACATGAAGGGAGGGGGAGGAAGAAAAGGACAAAAACATGAGTAAAAACATAAATAAAAAGTTAATAGTGACATAAGCATAAATAAGTAGAAGTTTAATGTAAAACTAACAATATTTTCTAAAAGAGAGTATCTCATACAATTTCTCTATGATTAACTTTGAGCTAAAGCCAATATTAATAATTCATTATTTTACTTAGATTATATTATATTATACATTAAATATTAAAATATTTTTAATTTCATATCTTAAAATATTTAATGAAAATCCGGTTTGACAACCTATGTAATGCAGTTGAGCCTTAAATCAATGGTTCTCTTCTTTCTTCGGTTCGATGATAAGCCCAAATTCGGAAACTATGAGTAAGATTATCTAATTTTCATGAATCCTGAATAAGCCTCCACACATATAAGTGTTTTTTACATTAGAAATCCAAGTTTGTTTTGTTAAATGAAGAAAAAAGGTATTGTAAAGAAGATGGGAAAAGGTTGAAATAGATTTTTTTTTAAAAAAAAACAAAGAGAGGTAAAATAGGAAGGTGGACAATTGGGAAAGATGATTACAAAGGCAGTTCCTTTATAGGATTTTGTCATGTGTTAGAGAATCCATTTCCTTCCTTTACAACTCAAAAACAAGTCTAGCTAACATGCCATATTCCCATTCTGTTATTCTATTCAAATTTTCCCTCACTTTGTTAAGTGCTATACAATACAATACATTCTTATTTTGATGGAATTTACCATACTTGTATCTATCTTCTTCCCACTTGTTTTCCTTCAAAGTTTGATTTAACATTTTTCTGGGAAACATAGGTGAAAAACATATGCAGATTTGTTGCACTCAGCCAAAATATATATTTCTATAGCTTATTACAGAGTCTTTTGTTAACCCTGTGCCAATTTGAGAGTGTTTACCACACTTCTTTTTTTCAAAAAAGTCTGTTTTGAAGCTTTTCTCAAAATACTATATTGTAGATTTTGAAAACAATATCAAACAATTCCCGATTAATTAATTTAAGGACCAAAATATGATGTACAATTCCAAAATTTGTTTCTTTAGAAAAATTATCCGCGAATAACTTTTTGGAACAATACTCTATTACACATTAATACAATAATACTACAAATAACCTTGACAAATCTTGAAGGTATTATTTGCAGAACTGATTGTATGCATCCAAACTTGAACCCGTGTAATAAGAAACTATCTGGTTTAGGCTAAATGCATGAGTTAGTCCTCAATGTTTACCTGAAAAATCATTTAAGTCCTCAACGTTTTTAAGCGGCTATTTTAGTCATTAGCCTTTTAAAAAGTGCATCAATTTAGTTCATGAATTCTACGTGGCAACTGACGTGACAACTTTGACTTTGATGGGAGAGTGACTAACTTTCCAACGGTACTTTTCTGGTGACGGAGGACTTCCGGCGACACTTTCCCAGCAACGACGAACTTCCGACAGTACTTTTCTGGTGATGGAGGACTTTCGGCGGTACTTTTCTAGGAACGGTAATTGACGTAACAGCACATTCGGGCGACGACGCTGACATGGTGGCGAGTGTAACCCACTCTCTTGAATGATAGTGGGTTTGTATATTTGAGGGACTACAAAGGTGCACTTTTTAAAACGTTAGGGGTTAAAATGACCGCTTTGAAACGTTGGGGACTAAAATGACTTTTCGGTCAAAGATTGAGGGCCAAATGATGCATTAGACCTTTGATTTATGTTAAACTAAGCACGATTAGAGTATTCCCCGTCAAAATAATCGATAATTTTGTGAAAATTATTTATCATCTGAATCACTCGAGTGGATGTTATTTCTTCCACCGAATGTAATATGAGAATTTATTGTGCATCAATTACGCACTTGACTCTTCATATGGACTGTAGTCGTACCAATCAATCACATATACAGATAAATAAAATGTGAAATTTCATAAATTTCTGACTTAGCAAAGCAAAGCCAGATCTCAGAGCTACTTCTAAAAGAAAAGAGTTCTGGTTGGCCCCATTCTGTTTAAATAAAAATTAATATTTTTTTGCTAACAACATAAAAAATAATATATAAGTTGCAGACATATATGTATGCTTATGAGATTAGCTGATCCGTATACATGGGCCCACCAAAACATTTATTTAGCTATTTACCGTGTTATGCTTAAATTATGTAGCATATATGTTGTCCTTGTTTATATAATAATGTGTCTTATTGTCCTCTAAATTTGATTTACTATAATTTATGAAAATAATGAAAGATTCAGCAATTAATGCTATTTTAGAAAAGAAAGTTAATTGGTGTAGTACTTTGTATAATTACTTCTAGTGGTTAATACCACTTATAATTACTTGACTTTAAGTATCTTTTTGCTAATTAATTAGGAAAGTGTACCACATTAAGTTTTGCATGTAATGATGTGTGCGTACATATAGCTTCGTGTCCTTGCAAAAAATAATGAAGGATGTGCGAGATTCATGTTTTATGTTTCTAGCTGGTCCCATAGTGAAGCAAAGTTATTTTCCTAGTTTTTTATGCAATTAGTAATTGTGATATGTTGAAAACCAATTAGAAATTGCCAAAGAAATCAAACGATTGAGAATGGAAAATATTTTGAATTTCCAATGAAATCTAGCATTTCCTCATCAAACCAATTATATATGTTTTTATAATAATAATAATTATAACAATAATCACAACAACAATTCGGGTCAAATTGGCGGATCAGTATGATGAGTGTTCCTCCTCCTCTCTTTTCCCCTGCTTCCCCATAATTCTTAAAAAAGTTTAAAATAAGTGGCTCTGCTAGGGTATGATGGTTGATTTAGGACCTCAAAATTAAAAAGAAAAATATGACGGTGGAGAAAGTGGGAAAGGATATGATGGTTG
This sequence comes from Euphorbia celastroides, assembly GCA_948291685.1. Lineage (NCBI taxonomy): Eukaryota > Viridiplantae > Streptophyta > Magnoliopsida > Malpighiales > Euphorbiaceae > Euphorbia > Euphorbia celastroides. Next base: position 11,756 of record CAOJBJ012419171.1, on the reverse strand, counting down.
ATTTAGGACCTCTGCCCAATTTTTTCGTGGGATAAGTAGAGGAGGTCCATTCGGATAACACTGATGATAATTTTCCGGTGGCTACTCAGAAACGCAAAAATGGAAACGATACAATGTCTTGGGGGGCCGATAGATTTGGTACGAGTGATGATGACGTTGATGTAAGGGTCACGTGTCAAGATCAATTTTTGATTTTTAACTTGCATAATCATATTCAGGATTAGGGGTGAGCAAATTCAATTCAGGTTGAATCGAATTATCTGAATTGGTTTAATCAAAGAATCGAATCGAACAAAAATTATAATAGAATCCGATACAAACCTAAGTTTAGTCGAGTATTACCATATTTTTTATAATGAAAATTCGATATTTCTTATATTTATAATCAAATTAGATAATTTAGTAAAACTTATAATACAATTCGGTTCTGTGGTTGAACCAATTCGGATCTTTCGGATCCGAATTTGCTCACCCCTATTTAGGATACAATGTTGGAGAATGCTTTTCCATGACAACCGGTGAGGATTCGAAAGAAGAAAAATTTTCCATAGCTAGTAGGTTCTGTCACGCTCCCCCATTGGGAGCCAGATAGACATTCTTCATTATTCTCTTGGTTTTCTTTTATTTTCTTTTTGATTTTCTTTTTTTATTTTTAATAATACTCAAGACCGGATTTCCGGCCTCAAAACTTTTATTAAAAACAACAGCAGTAATTCTTTATTTAACAATTCAAATGGAGCCAGAGGAAGGCATTGAAATCTTTCTTTCAATAAATTTAGAGCAAGTCATGCAAATAGCAAAAGCAACAATATATATTTTTCTTAACTAGTAAGAGTTGAAAACTCCAATCTACTAAATAATGACTACCCTTCCTCTCGAATGAATGAAATTCTCTAGCAGTCTCTCCATCTATTATTTAATAGAGGCTTAAAAATTTAATCAGTGTTTCTTATTAGTTTAATATTTTCTCTTTTATTGTCATTGTCACTATTATACCTCTTTTGATTTTTTTAACTTTTTTTTTATATTTTTTTTATTTGTTTTTCAAAAAAAATACCTCTTTTTATTTGGGGGAAGAATCCTTGCTTTCAGCTTATGAAAAGTCATGACATGATGCACACGAAGAAGAGTTTATACCAGGAAAGCCGTTCCTTATTTGAAAAAAAATGTTTTTTGTGGCAGTAAGTAAATCCTAAACGTGAACACTGATTACGAGTTTTTTTGGGGCTGCTTTCCAAAAACTATATTTTGAAGTTTTTTCTAAAAGCAGTATATTATAGTTTTTGAAAAGCTGTTTTGATAGTTCTCAACTTTTTGATATAAATAATCAAAATGCACTGTCAAAATCGAAAAAATGATGTTATATAAAGAGTTTGTGATACCAATTTTTAGGGACAATAGCTCTGACCGCAATGCCAAACAGACTCTTATATTGATGGAAGTCATGATTCTAAGGTGATTTGTTTAAAATAAAGTAAGCTCTTTAGTCCTCTCCATCTTAGATGAGTGATGTACAATGTTAAAACATAATCATATATGGTAAAAACTAAACCTGTTTAATGAGCGGGTGAGTCAGGTTTGGGTCGGGCCATGACGAGTCGATATAAAAAACGCCTTACCCAAACTCTGCTCATCCCATGTATAGAGTATAGTCAGGACGGGTCATGTTGGATCAGGCCAAAATATAAAAATTTCGATCTCAAACCCAAATATATATTAGTATTTGTATGTGTTCGGGTCGGGTCGAGCCGAGTTTGGGTTTTTACATTAAAACCAGACCTGTTCATCGGACGGGACGGACCGGGTTCGACCGGAGCTTGGTCGGGCTTTTCCTCACCAACCCAAGCCCGGCCCGGGCCCATAATAAAAACTCCGGACTCGGGTTGGACCCGGACCGGGTTTATAGAGTCAAACCCAAGCCGGTCCATGGCCCGTCTCTGATTTTTTTTTATTTTATTTTATTATAAAATAAATTGTAAAAAAAATAAAATTCTACACAAAATTTACATATAATTATATAGTACAGTAAAATTTTTAAGGCATAGTTAATAATTTATAAATTAATATTAAAATGAACATATAAACTATTAAATATAATATAAAAATATAAAATAAGTATAATTTTTATTCGTCGGGTCAGGTTTAAGTCGAGCTCGAATTTTTATAGCTATACTAAGCCTAGCCCATCAAACTTCGAGCTTTATTGGACTTTGGATCGGACCGGGCTTAATAAAAAATGATGTCCAAGCCCGATCTGTGGATCCGGGTTCGGATCGGGCCAGATGGGTAGCGCGGCCTGTGAACATCTCTAATTAAAACCAAACCCCAACTCATCATATACTCGGAATTTTACAAACTTAGATCGGATCGAACTTGTATCGATAATTTTTTACCCAAACCCGATTTATTGACATCGAACATGAACGGGTCTACGGGCCAGGTCATGTTTTAACTAGTAAAAACTAAAAAGAAATGTACGGTGCCCAACCCGATTTGGGTCGTAGGATACGGGTCAGATGGGTAGACCCGCATCCAAGAGCAACAATCTCGTGAGCCCTCTCTCCTGGGGGTTTAAGAGAAAAAGGAAGGCAGGGCGTGGCGAGCTGAAAACTACAAGCATTATTACTGCCGTGAGAGAGCGCAAATGGTTTCTCTTGCGACTTGGATCCGCTATGTTACCCTCAAATGCGACTACGCCGTCTCTCTTTGCCAGAAGGTACTCCTTTATTGCTCCTTTCAACCTTGTATTTCCCTTCTCATTCAGTATCTTGATGTCGTGTTTTCTTGGAATTAGCTGTTTAGCGATGTTTTGACCTAGTTTCTTTGTGAGAATTTGCTCTCTGGTGATTGTTTGTGCCGGAATTTTGTTTGTGGAGCTGATTTGCTGCCGCTTAGCTCGTGCTCCGAAATTGTTGCGGGGGCTGTGTTTGTTTGAATTTGGGGATTCCGAGTTTTGGTTGATTTAATGATGTTAGTGACTCAGTTGAGCCTGGTTCGAGCTTTTCCTTTTTCGTGCTTCTGATGGAAAATTTTCAGTTTTTTTTGGTTTTGCGTATGCCTCTGTGTGAATAGCTATCCAAAGAAACAGTGCCCCATCTCTGGATGCGGTGGACTGTAGACTATAGTTGGTGTTTCTTGTGGCATTATTCATCAGAAATGCTGAATCTGCGCCTTGATTTATAGGTGTTTGCTGCAAGAAAAGAAAAGAATGAACAAGATATATATGTTGATTTGTCATAATAGCTAATGGAATTGTTATCCTTACTGAATTTCATGTGAATGCTTGTTCTTCTTGTGAGATGTTGGATCTTATTTCGTAGTCATTGACTATTACGTACATATAACTTTGGATCTTACTTAAAGTCACTGCAAATTACTGTATGTACCTTTGTGACTCCCTCAAATATGTATATCAGCCTACTAGGGTGGATAACTGAAATAGCCATTCTGCCATTGTTGATGTGCTAATTCGTATCAGAAAGTTTTCAGGTCGGAAAAATATGGTAGCCAGTGCATTCTTTCATCTGGCAGCTGGAGCTTGTATTAAAATCTCAGATAGTTATTTCTGTGTATTTGATTTCATTAGCTGGAATTTTCGCAGGTTCAACTTTGGTGTATAGTTCTTTTAAAAGAGCTATAGATTATGAAAGTTGTTATCAAATGAAATCCAAGTAAAAAAGTAACAGTTTTAATGAGTTTCTTTTAGGCTCATGTTTTATTCCTGATTTTCTTTTTGAATTAAAAAAGTATCCTTGTTGTGTATGTCATACAAATTCTATTTTAAAATGCATGTTCAACCCTTATAGCTATTGTAATGTGGTACAGAGCTATTGGAGGGGTCAACTCAATGAGATAGAAGCGTTTGAACAAGCATTGAGAAATGTATTTCAAGGCAGGTTGACATATTTGCATTGGAATAAAGGACACGAAATGGCACCAACGATGGGAGATCAAGGAGGAACTCTTCTTGTTCGAAGGCTACCGACTGTTCGTCCAACGTAATTCTGCTTCTCCCTTTCTTCTATGTGTTTTCTAGGGCTCAATTGATTCACAGTTATTATTAATATATGAATGATGTTACAGCTGAATGTAGAAATGATATGTTTTGATATGTAGTTGGCTTAGATTGGATTTCCATCAGCAATTATAAGTTCAGGATAAATTTTTGTGATTTCTTCTTGCTGTATGTGTGCCTTTTACATATATTATTCTGAGGAAGCAATTTATATGACATTCAAAGTTTTGAATAATATTACAGTCAGCTGTAGTTGTTCAGCCAATGGATGCTTACTTTATAGGATATACCAGGGGTTTTAGATGCATGAAATTCTGCCTTAGAGTAGGGGGTGTGTTTAGGTTGGAAATGGAATAATAGTGTTGGAAATGTAGGATACTGAAACTTGGCTTGTCAATCTCGATTTGCGCGTTATTTCAATATTTGATTTTTAAGTGTGCTGGTTGAGCAATGGGTGGCTGTGTTTGCTGCTCTTGGTAATAACTGCCTCCGGTGAAAATGTAGCGTAGAGCCTATCCCTTGAGTTAGCAGGATATCTGTGTTCATTAAAGGCTTTTAGGTGTTTTAAAACCTCTTTGGATACCTTTCAAGAGTTGGTTTGTGTGCTTTAAATTTGTTTTATTGTAAAGAGAAATAGATTTTGTTCTTCATGAGTTGTATTCTTTTGTGAGGATCTATATATATGCCATATAGAATCCAAATCCTGAATTTAGCTTTATGTGAACAGCTACAGGTCAGTGGCTAAAAGATTAGACATGCTTTTTAGTTCTCATAGCTATAGTAGTTATTGTGCGGTATAGAGATATAAGTTTATAAGCATGGAAAGATTAAAAATTCTGTTTGATCTCCCAGTTAATTATTTCTCAGACAGGTTATGGAAACAGTTCAAGTAAACTTTATTTCATATTGGTTGGGTCCACTATGTGCATCTCTTATTCTAGTGGTGTTTTGGAAACTTTTAAGAGCTGAGGGACACCATGCAATTGGTAGATATAGATCAGAGAGTTGTCCAACACTTCAAGAATTGCATGGGTTGGCATCATCTTAGCTGGACTCTTGTGTCAGAAAATCTTCTTTTTTGCTCTTTTTTAAATGTGTACTTGTATTATGTTTCGTTGTTCTCTTACCACCGTGGTGCCTCTTGTTGCTGTTAGCTCTCTTCTTTCACCTAGACGTTGGATTTTGAACAGTGTCATAGAAACTCTAGTAGGTGCCGACCCTTGCTCGAAGTGACCCCAAATCAAGCATAAGTTCCTTTACTTAGCCATTTCAACATTTTTTTCCTAGGAAGCATGGAAACGGAAACGGACACTTCGAAACGCCAATTCGGAAAAAACCATGGGATAGGAAACTTTTGGGAAATGTGTAAATAATGAAAATAGAGGGGTATATTTATAAATATTAAAATTATTAATATGCATTTATATGATTATGTTCTCTTAGAAAATGATATAACAGTCCATTAACTAAAAGAAATATGATTGAACTATGTAAGAAAACATGAATAAGTTAAAATAAATGCTAACCTATTGTATTGATTTAAGAAGAAATGTCAGCTTAGTGAGTGGTAAGGTATGTCTAAGTATAATTTGTTGGAAACTGTTTTCCTAATAAGCAGGAAACGAATTTCAAACTTTTGTTATTTACAGAAATGGCCCCGAAACGTTTCTTACTGGTTTCCGAAACGACAAGGAAACATGGAAACGCTAGGGTCGATGAGTTTCCGCGCTTCCTTGTTTTTTTCTGTTCGTAAGTGGTAATGTGCTGGAGATAGAGATAATAAAAATCTTTCCTATGTTCTGTAGATTATGGTTATCTGGAAATCATGGCTGCAGAGTAGGATTTGTGTAACTGATATTTGTCGCCTTAAATGTATCAAAGACAATAAATTCTTGACAGCAGAAGATGTGACCTGTGCATGACATAATCTTGGGATTCAGTTTTGTAATTCTATGAGGTACCAAATTACTTGCATGACGTGCCCAGTTGGGATGGAGGCATGGAGCTAGTAGGCTTTTGCTTGTTTCAGCTTTATGAAATTTGTAAGTGCACTTGATGTGTATTTCAAAAAGATTAAAGCACGTATGTTGGCAAGAACTGGGGTAGACTCTTTGGAAATGCTTGTTGAGATGGAACAGTTATAAATATCTCGGTGACAACAAAATAGGTACATAACGTTGTAGAGAACATAGCCTAGCAAACCATATCTAGTGTTCAGATCAAGACATGATTCAGCATGAAAAAGATTCATCAGAGCACAATACTTGCATTGTGGGGTCTATGAGACTTCAGGCTATGGTGGAGCAGTTTCTGTTAAATCATGATGTCAAATTAGCCCAAAGGCAGTGGTGCTATTGGGAGTAGAGGCTGCATCAAATATAAGTTGCTAATTAGGGTTGTTACTTTTGTTTATCAAGTGTAGGTGATTTATCTGAGCACGTGATTTTCAAATGTGCTTGCACATATGCTGCTATAACATAATTCCCTAGTCATTATTCTTTCCTTTCATTTATCCTTGAACATTATGACCTCTTGTCAGAATTATTTAGATTAATGACAGGGTGATCAAAATACTCTGAAAATGGACAAGAAGTGATTGATCTGTCTTTGGTTAGACCTTTTTACTTGTGAGCAACCCACTGCTGCAGTGTTCTTTTTCACCCAAATCTATAAAGCTACATTTTCATGAAACAAAAACAAGTTCAAGAAGCTCAGTTGCAGTGCTTTTAATTCGCAAGCTTGATTTTGTCTCTAATGCCAATTTTTTAGTATTTGTCTAACCTGACTTTATAATTTTTGCAGGAATGTTGATGTTGGTGATGTAGTGGTTTTGAAGGATCCTGAGGATTCAGAGAAATATTTGGTTAGAAGATTAGCTGCTACCGAAGGACATGAAATGGTATCTACTGATGAGAAAGACAAACCTTTTGTTCTTGAGAATGATCAGTGCTGGGTTTTGGCAGACAATGAGAAGCTGAAGCGCAAGGTATCTGCTGTTATCCCAAATTCCCAATACAAGATCTAATTCATAATTTAGACATATCTCTATCAAATCCATTAGAATTTTCTGTACACACGGTTTAAACAAACTCACTTGAAGGGTGTCGTAGCCAGTACAATATCCAGCTTGTGTCAGGTGTTTTTATGTGCCATTTTGTGATGTTGTTGTGACACTATATGATCCCTGACCTATTCCATTAGGACAAATAGAGGACTTGTCTTGACTCTTGATTGTGAGTAAGATAGTACATGTGCTGGTTATAGGATTCTTTCATCTTTTTTCTTCAGTTGAATCGGATATTTGATGAACTTTTATCTTATCCTAGAACTATTGTATCTGCTTTTGTGATCATGAGACGTGTGTGATTTATCCTTTTTTTCATATAATCTTGGATGGGCAGGAAGCCAATGATAGCAGAAAATTTGGACCGGTGCCAATGTCAGATATAGTTGGCAGAGTGATCTATTGTCTGAGAACAGCTGTGGATCATGGTCCTGTCCAGAACAGGTGAGCTACCCGTAAAATCATGGCCAAATACATAGTTTACCCCGTGAAGTTTCAAAAGTTTCTCTCAGTCCCTCAAGTTGGCTTTTTTTTTTGTAGCTCTCAACCCCCTGATTGACACGTTTCTGGTTAGGGAGAGAATAATGACATCTTTGAAAACTCAAACCAACCAGAAGCTGACTTGTGGCATTCAGGGGGGTTGAGAGCTACAAAAAAGCCAAGTTTAGGGTACAGTAAACTCTTAGTGCCAACTTTCATTTTTGTCGGGAATTAAAATCTGTGAAAAATAGCTGAAAATTTGTATGTTAATTGAGCAGTGCGCACAGCACGCACAAGGATACACCGGTGTTGGAAGTGGAACTGGATGTGGAGGAGTTGGCCAAAAATCGCAAAGCTTAGACTTGGCGATTGAAAAACGCTTCTATTTTTGTCGATCTGTGTATGCTACTTGTGTTTTCCATACTACATGTGCTTGAACAGATTCTGTTTTGGTTCGAATTGGGAAATAAGAATGAATTAATCTCGAGGAAAATCCTTTATTCAAATTATGCATCGGAACAGGCTTGTAGTATGAGACTTGGGAATTATGAATGCAATCGTGTTGGATTCTTTGGTGCCATATATGAAATTTGGACAAGAGTTTATATGTCAACCAACCCTCGGGAATATTTTGTTTTACTAGCCATGTTGTTTCTGGAAATAAATTCCAGCATTTGAACCTTTAAGGCGGCTCTTTTAGTTGTTACTTGTACAAGGTTTTACTTGGTGTCAACTGCCTTTCCTCGTTTTTTTTGCGTTGTGTTTTATAAATTTTAGTACGAAAAAATAAAAATTATTTGCTTACCTACCATCAAAAAATAAAATATTCGTCTACCATTATTTTAAACTATTGCTATAATGAGTACTTTCAATATATAGTTTACAAAATCTTGTCATATATTTATTTTTGGAAAATAAAGTTTTACATGTACATATTTATAATTTCAATACCTATAAATCTCATTTTTCATTGTTTTCATTCTGTAATGTTATAGAATAGTGGACAGTCTGTTAGAAAAGCATACATTTTTATTTTTATTCATTTTGTTGGTATTTGCAGTTTTTTTACGTAAGAAGTGTTATTTAATCTTAATGATTGTCATGTTGTTTTTTATATAATTTCTTCTAGGGTAGCTTACAAAAATATATGAAATATAACTTTTGATTTCAAGAAAATGTCAACTAAGTTAAACTTATTTCATAAATAATAAAAATAACAAAGCTATTGTCACCAAATATCCACAAAAGTTTAATATGTTCACTTTATACCCTATTCACACATATGTTTTATACTTTATATACTCTTCATCGCATTATATATATTTTACATTTGGTTTACCTATTATTTCGAGATAATTAAAACAAATCTAATAATATCTTATTGCGCATCCATTTAAAAGAAACTAAATTCTAATATTGTTAAGATTTATATGTTGTACTCATTAACTTTATTACAAATTTAACAAGTTAATTTTATTACAAATTTTGTATTTATTATTATTATATAAGTTTGATAAAATTTATTAGAGTTGAACTGAACTTATTGAAACTAAAGTGAAGTCAGTAGATCTACAAATTAAATATGAATGATGGTTTTACCGGGAACACCAAAAAAGCAGTCAAAATTAGCATTAATTTAATACTGCAAAACACAGAGACACCCAATGCATTCTTTCTATACAAAACAAATTCAAAACATGAATAATTACTCAATTTTCACTTTCCCCTTCCTTTGCTTCATAACTGTACCATTTTCACCTCTCTCTCTATCTCACTCTTCTACCTGCCCTTCTCAATCCTTTCTACATTTCTTCTTCATTCAACTCAACTCCGGTACTAAACCCTAATTTACTTTAATTTTTCAGTTATTTCTCTATTTTCAGTAATATATTTAATACTTTGTTCATTGTGTGTTTTTTTTTCTCCATTTTTGCAGCCATTTGGCATTCTCAACATCAAGGTACGTAATTCCTCATCGATTTTTTAGTTTAGCATTTTTCGTTAATTTAATGTAAGAGTAAAAACTAAAAGCTCAAGTTCTTATTTTTATTGGATTAATTGCTATATGTTTTGCATACGTTGATTTCTTTCTTTGTTGTTGTCAGATTCTCTGTAGATTTAGTATGGTGTAATTTGTTACTATAATATTTTTTTCTCTAACTTTTTTAGCATGCTTCACATGTGTCTTAATTATTTTGTTTATGTTTGTTTAGTTTATTTACTAATAAAATTAAGCATTGCTGATAATCATGTGCAGAAAGATGCTGCAGACAGAGAGTTTACATTATGTATTCTACTGGGTGACGAGGACACATATGAATGATATTGCAACTAAGCGCAATATGTTTATCTCATCAGTTAGGCACGGTCGTTTAAAGGTGAAAAGAAAGCCTGAATATGTTAAACTTGTTGATCAGATATCACAAGAGATTGGATTTGGAAACAAGGGAACGATAAAAAGAATTGTGTACAAGTATCCCGTGTCGCCAAATTGTTACAAGTATAAGGACGTTTGTGGTGATGATGACATACAGTTTATTCATAATAACTTGGAAAACATTCCGGGTTATAAAATGGCGGAGCTATATGTTGGTTATGAGATATGTGATGTCTAGGGACGGCCATTGTCTTTTACATTTCGGGGCTTTCAACAATTATCTGTATTTGGTACCTTGGATGCTAATGCAAGGTTTCCTTCCATTGGTGATAATGATGTTATTCAAACAAGAGCTGCACCAAACTTTGAAGCGGGAACCTCCCAACATACTAATGGAACTTGTACCCGAAATGAAAACGAAGAGGTTGAAAACCATAGTTGTTATCATTTTGATCTAGAAGATTGTCGACATGTTGATGATATTAGGGTTTTCGTGATTTCTGGAATGATTGATTTAAATGTAGCTCCTCCACACATTGAGGAAATGCATGATATTGCCTGTACCGGTCCTTTATCAGTTGTTGAATCCTCGAACTCGTGCCCTACACATACAATGATAGAAGAACAAGGTCATACAAATATTGATGGGAATCTAATTGCCGGTTCGATTGTAGGAATGCTTGTCAAAACTCCAACATTGAGTCTCAACTCAATAGTTGAGCATGTTAAGGACAAGTGGGGTTACACCATTTCAAGAAAGAAGGCTTTTAGTGCAAAAAGAAAAGCATTGGAGATACTATATGGAAGCTGGGAAGATTCATCTAATGTTCTGCTGAGATATTTGAATGCATTGACCCGTTTCAACTCAGGTTCTATCACTATTTTATTCACAAATGAAACAGCCGGTGGTCAGCACAAGATGTTCAAACGAGTGTTTTGGTCCTTTAAGACATGCATAGAAGGGTTCAAACTTTGTCGACCGGTTGTTCAGATCCATGGGACAATCTTGTACGGGAAATATCGTCACACGCTATTAGTGGCAACTACGCTAGATGGTAACAATCACATTCTTCCTATTGGTTTCGCTATTGTTGAAAGTGAGAACCAATCTAATTGGGAATGGTTCATGGAGTGTGTCAGGGGTCACGTAACACATCGAACCGGGTTGTGTGTCATTTAAGATACGTTGGAGAGATATGCAAGCAGAGCTAGAGGTCACACAGTCATGGTTTACAACAGGACAAGTGGGTTGTGCGAAGTCCCAACCGGCTTGAAACCAGGCACAGGAAAAGGCTACAATGTTCAGATTGTGGACTTAAGCGGTCCAAAGTGTTCGTGTGGAAAACTGCAAAGCTATAGAATGCCTTGTTCACATGTGATTGCAGTGTGTAAGCACTTGCATCGAAATATGTGGGATTTTGTCCGAGCTTTCTAGAAGCATTAGCTCCTCAGTTGGTATCAAGAAAAATGTCAGTACATAATTACAACAGTTGTTCATTTTAGATTTTGAATTTCGTTCCTCTGTTTATTGGAAGCGGATAATTTATTGAATGCTGACTATGGCTCGTTGCTTGCAGCTGGGCTGTTGTTTTCCCTTGTGGTTCGAGTGATCAAATGAAGCCGGTCAAATTGGAGCTTTCTATTTATTCTACATTGCAGGTATGAACAATTTTGAACCATTTAAGCTTCGAGGATCCCAAATTTCAACGGTCTTGATTAAACAGGACTGTCAGCCTCGAAGTCGAATTGCTCTTTGGAAGTCAACGCTCGAGGAGCCCAAATTTCGACGGTCCGATCCAGCATTGACTATAATCGATAAT
>CAOJBJ012416168.1:0-14081 GCA_948291685.1 Euphorbia celastroides | reverse complement strand
TACAAAATAATTGAATAAAAATGCTAGATAAATATATGGTGGAAATCTAAAATATATTTTATTTAAAACAAATTAATAATTTTTTACTCTATAAAAATATAAAATACTAATTGTTGTCAATTCAAAGACTTGGCTCAATTGGTAAAGTGCATTAAGTTATAAGAGGTTTTGGATTCAAACCCAATAACCTTAAAAATTCATTTTCAACTTTAACATTATCAAGAACCGGTGATGCTCGAACCGTCCGATTTTCATCGGTTCACGGTTGAACCGCTCAGTTCAACCACCCTAGACCGGACCTATGATCAGTTCCGGTCGAATCGGGTCTGACTGATCGGTCCAGTCCAGGTCTGAAAACCTGGTGCATGTATTTAGTCTTCCTCTACCTAGAGATGGCATATCTCCCTTATAAACTTCGCATTATTTGTTTTCGTTTGGCTTTCGAAAATTTCAACTCACGTTATAACGCTTTTTTGAAGTATATTTGTATTACATTCAGTGTTTCAGTATTGTAGTCAATCACCCCTAACAAACTCGTGAATGATTCCATCAACCTCAACAGAGGTGTAACCATGCACAACCTTTAAACTTTGTTTGACGCATGAGTCTTTGTAATTTATTATAGTATAGTACAATATGATATAGTCAGCGGCGGTGCCAGAGTTATGTTCTTGAAGGGGTAAAATCGAGATAGAAACTTTTTAGTTTAGATGGATAAATCTTATAGTGATAACTGATATCGTATTTTTATTAAGTTAAATTTCATTCGTGGTAAACACTACTCAATAATGTAGTGCATAAAAGTAAAATAAATACCCCTATAATCAAACTCGTTGGTGATTTTCATACTTATTTTCAAACATGGAAAAATTATATGATAACTATTTTTTATTTTTATCATAATTCATATTTTAAATAAAGGTTTGGATTTAGTGGAAGCTCATATTAATTTGAGTTGATTTTTAGTTTCTATTAGCCTATCACATATTAATGTAAATCGTAAAACCTATGAATAACTTAAACTATAAAATCACGTAATAAAACCTTTTATACAAAGTTAACCAGATGTGTATAAATCTATATCTGATTGTGTAGTATAAGAACGATGATGCTGTCCTCTTTTTTTTTATCAAAAGAACGTGGTTATCTAAAACTTTGGGCCGATCAATAAAAAAAGGCCCAAGTGGAGAGGCATTGGCAAAAGTCCATTTTGGACTTTCATCTTCTTCAGGCAGCAACTGCGAGGAGGGGCAAAAGTTTCAGAACCCTAATTGCAGACCTCATAGACACCTCTAGCTCTGCATTTTCTAGCGGCCGGAGGGTCAATTGACCCTCCTTGACCCCTCCGGCGCCGCCTCTGGATATATAGTATGATATAATTTGTTTTATTTATGATCAGTTGAATAGTGTGATATGTTGTTATGCTTTTTCTTAAGGCTATGCTTGGAACAAATGATTTCTATGATTTTTCGTGGAAATCATTTACAAATTCCAGTTTCCTTGCTTGGAATCTGTTCATCGGCCAGACCGGGTTTGGTCGGGCATTTTATAAAAAATATCAATTCATATTTAAAATTTCAGGTTCGGGTCGGGCTCGGGCCGGGTTTATGAAGTAAAACCCAAGCCCGGTCTCAGACTGTTAATAAATTTATTTTATTTTATTTTATTGTTAACTAAATTATAAAAAATAAAATTCTATATAAATGTCACGTGTAAATATATAGTATAATTAAATTCTTAAAAATATAGTTAATAATTTAGTAAATTAATATTAAAATAAAATATAAACTATTAAATATAATATAAAAATGTAAAATAAATATATTTTTTATTCATCGGACCGGACTTGAGTATTTATATAAAAATCAAGCCCAATCCATAGAATTTCAGGTTTTTAAGGGCTCAAACTCGGGTATTTATATAAAAATAAAGCTCAACCCATAGAATTTCAAGCTTTTACAGGCTCGGGCTTGAACCGGACTTTAAGTTAAAAGCCATACCCAAGCCCGCCCATTTTAAACAGGCTCGGACCAGGCCGGACGGGTACCCCAACCCACAAACAGGTCTACTTGGAACATCCAAAATTTGAGAATTTTAAAATTCATGGATTAAATTCTAAGAATTGGTAATGCTTTGTCCATATTCCATTAAAAATGGTGGAATTTGTAATTCCAAATCCATCATAAATTTTGTTATGACAGTAATTACCTTACACTTACCTTTTTATTTGGTAATCTATTTTGACATTTTATTTTCGTTTAAATCCTAATCCTAATATACATAAAAGGAAAATGTTATTAATTGCCCCTTTTTTCATGTTTTTCTGCATTTTTTTTATAACGAGTACATTATTTCAAAATTCAAGGAAAATGTCACTCTATGCCTTTTTATTTTATATTTTTTTGAAATATTAATAAATCCTTTTCATGAATTCAAATCATGAATGTGCAAGTATTAATGGTAATTTTATATTTTTCTTATAAGATGTCATTGTATACATTCGTATATTTTTGGAATATTAATTAAAATTGATTACATTCTGGAAAAACAAATTTATGCTTTGTCATTTTACATTGCAGAATACCAATTACACCAAATAGTGTGTATATTGATTTGTTTATTTATATATGCATCTTGATTATTATATTATATCACTCGGTACATTTTTTTATTTTATATTTATTTGAATTTATATTTTATTCGTTTATGTTTGTGAAAGTTATATCCTATACGAAGCTTGAATATTCGTAGTGCCTCTTTCATAAAATTACTTTTTAAAAAATTTATAGATTATGAAAGATAAAAAAAACTAGTTAATTCTACATAATTTCTTAAGTCTACGCGAATATGTTGAATAATAACACTAATAATATAAATTGTTTATAACGTGGATATTTTAGGGAATCTTTATAAATAAATTTCTCAAATCATTTATTTCAAGCATGAATATAAGGAATTCATTTGTAAATTCAAATGAATCCCAAAACTTCAGTTCTTTTATTTCACGCATAAGCTAACAGAAACAAATATTCATCTTAATTTTAATTTATAGTGATTTTATATATGTAATACTAATACCTTGATTTAAAACCATTTCTACAGATTTTACAAAAAGGCTAAACCTAATTAGTAATTTACATTTGTCCAGACAAAAAACCAGAAGTTAGAAGATTTACGCTGTAAAACGAACTGCCAGCTCAGCAAACCCAAGTCAACTTGTTCTTTTCAGCTACCGTAATTTCTCACTCAAGTATCTCACGCGCGAACCACGCCCACTGATCAATCCACAATAACAATCAGAGCGGAAACACCGCGAGTACAAACTGTTTTATACTCTCGCGAGTATTACCCATCCGCTTCATCGGCGAAACAGAAAAGCGACTGCCGTAAAACCAATCACCTAAAAATATTCCGCCACGTCATAAATCAGTAATTATAATATCTCCATAATTTATCAATTTACCTCTTTTTTCTTAAATTAATTGAAAAAAACATGAAAACGGGGGGAATTACATGCACTCCATCCCAATCTAACCATTAATTATCTCAAAATGTGTATTTAATTACGTATTAATTAATTATCGAGGTGGATGCAAAAAGTCGGATTCTTCGTATAAAATCCCGAAAACGGGGACAGAGAGTAAGGATCTAAACACTGAGCTGTCGTCTCTTTCTCACATTCAGTGTCGGTGCGTGTAACTGTGAAGCTTTCACTGTGGCCTTTGTTTTATTTGGGTGGTTGCCTTAAAAAAATCTATTTGATGGCTACATCTCGCCTACACTTCATTTGATTAAAGATTGCGACTTTACGCTTCCCTCTAATGAGCTCTCATTAGTTCGTTGGATAACGAAAATGGAGGCCGAAGGCGACGCTGCAAAATGGGTTTGTTCATTGAATCTTTGTTCTATTTACGTTTCATCGGTTTGATTTGATTTGATTGATTTCGTTAAATACTGAAATAGGATTCAAAATAAGCCAGATCTAGATGCTCTTTGTATTGAATCTATTTGAGAATGGTCAATCAATGTAGTAAAGCCTAGAATTGGGATTTTGGATTATTGATTTGCGGGTTTTGTGCTTTTGGTTTAGCAGAAAAATGTAAAGCAAAGTGGCCATCAAGTTTGCCAGATCTGCAGTGATGACGTTGGCTTGAATGCCGATGGAGAGCCCTTTGTTGCTTGCAATGTTTGTGCATTTCCGGTTTGCCGGCCTTGTTATGAGTATGAGAGGAAAGATGGAAACCAGTCGTGTCCTCAATGCAAAACCAAGTACAAGAGGCACAAAGGTTAGCCCTTTAACCGGTAATGGACTCTTTATTTTGCAAATCTATGGATCGGTAATATATCTGATTGTTCGGTTTCAGGGAGCCCTCCGATTCGAGGTGAGGAAGTGGAAGGTGGAGATTTGAGTGATGTGGAGAACAGGTCAATTGGATTGGGAGCACGAGATGAGAAGCAAAAGATAGATCGGATGCTCGGGTGGGAATCAAACTCTGGGAGAAAAGATTACATCCCGTCCTCTAACTATGAGAAAGACGGTTCTCTTAATCATATCCCATATTTGGCTGGCAGACACTCGGTATGTTCAATGATTTTCCAACTTGCCCGATCCTTTGAAACCGTCGTGTCAGATTGCTTGAATTGAATCTGAATCTCATTGACATTTCAGGTTTCTGGAGACTTGTCTGCTGCATCTCCCGAGCGATACTCTATGGCTTCTCCTGTAAGCAGCAGCAGAGGTAAGGGCCTTTCTTTAATTATCAATTTTTGCTTGTTTCTTCGTATTGATATAGAAAACTGATGCCTTTTATCTGCTCGGTTGCAGTTAATATCCGGATTGGAGATCCGGGAAGAGAATCTGGATCTTCCGGGTTTGGTAATGTCGCCTGGAAAGAGAGGATTGATGGCTGGAAAATGAAACCCGATAAGAACCACCCGGATCCAATGAGTGTTAGTAATGCACCCTCAGAAGGCAGGGGAGGTACCGATTTTGATGCTAGCACCGATGTTCTAATGGATGATTCTTTACTGTAAGCCCCTCAATTATTGCTCAATAGTCCTTTAATTCACCCGAATATCAATTTCCAGTTTCTTAATCTGTATTTCCTTTATATAGGAACGATGAAACTCGCCAACCGCTCTCGAGAAAAGTTTCGGTTCCTTCCTCAAGGATCAATCCTTACAGGATGGTTATAGTTCTCCGGCTTGTGATTCTTTGCATCTTTTTGCACTATCGAATAACAAACCCCGTTAGGGACGCCTATGCTTTGTGGCTAATATCCGTTATATGCGAGATATGGTTCGCAATATCGTGGATTTTGGATCAGTTCCCCAAATGGCTCCCTGTAAACCGTGAGACATATCTCGACCGGCTTTCTCTAAGGTATTTTGAACTTCTCGCTTTACATTTGGTTGAAATTATTAATGGTGACAATTAATCGCTTCGCATTTCATAGATATGAGAAAGAAGGCGAGCCCTCTCAGTTGGCTGCAGTTGACATCTTTGTCAGTACAGTGGACCCCTTAAAGGAGCCTCCCCTTGTTACAGCCAACACGGTGCTATCAATTCTTGCAGTTGACTACCCGGTTGACAAAGTTTCCTGCTATGTTTCTGATGACGGTGCTGCTATGTTGACTTTTGAAGCTATGTCTGAAACTGCGGAATTTGCTCGAAAGTGGGTCCCTTTCTGCAAGAAATACAACATTGAACCACGAGCTCCTGAATGGTACTTTACTCAGAAAATTGACTACTTGAAAGATAAGGTCCACCCCTCGTTTGTCAAAGATCGCCGATCTATGAAGGTAATGCCACTTTATTATCCCTAAACCAATAATTACTCCACATTTTTGTGCTAATTATTGTATATCTGACACCAAATAAATGTGCTGCAGAGAGAGTATGAAGAATTTAAAATTCGAATTAATGCGCTTGTTGCAAAGGCACAGAAAGTTCCTGATGAAGGATGGGTGATGCAAGATGGTACACCTTGGCCTGGCAATAACACCCGAGATCATCCCGGAATGATCCAGGTTTGTTGTTAGTATTCTTGATTTTACATGTTGCTGATCTTGTTTATAATCTTTATATTCTCGAGTCTTGATATGTTCTTTTTTGTGTAATTTGCAGGTTTTCTTAGGCCACAGTGGCGGTTTTGACAGTGATGGTAATGAACTCCCGAGGCTTGTGTATGTCTCTCGTGAGAAGCGCCCCGGTTTTCAGCATCACAAAAAGGCTGGTGCTATGAATGCTCTTGTAAGTAGTCTGAAAACGAATCTCGTGTTCTACTGCTACTATTATGTTGGCATTAATTGTCCTTATATTGCTATATAGGTTCGCGTCTCTGCAGTCCTTACCAATGGACCCTTTATGTTGAATCTCGATTGTGATCATTACATCAACAATAGTCGGGCCTTGAGAGAAGCAATGTGTTTTCTAATGGATCCCAATCTCGGGAGGTCGGTTTGTTATGTCCAGTTTCCCCAAAGATTTGATGGTATTGATAGGAACGATCGATATGCCAATCGTAACACTGTCTTCTTTGATGTAAGTTATAGAAGCAATCCTTGCAAATTTTACAGTGTTGTAATTTGTGATTATTAACCGCAGTTTTCATCCATTTCTGTGCTATTAGATTAATTTAAGAGGGTTGGATGGCATTCAAGGACCGGTTTATGTGGGTACGGGTTGTGTTTTCAACCGAACAGCCTTGTATGGCTATGAACCCCCTCTCAAACCAAAGCATAGAAAAGTAGGAGTCTTTTCTTCGTGCTTCGGTGGGTCCCGGAAGAAGAGTTCGAAATCTAGCAAAAAGAATTCGAGCAAGAAGAAGTCGAGCAAGAACATGGACCCAACGGTACCAGTGTTCAACTTAGAAGATATAGAAGAAGGGGTCGAAGGTCAGTACTTTGTTTTCCTCTACTTAGCCGGTACTTGCAACATAAACAGGATAAATCAATCTGTTAAAAATGTGTTGATATTGTAACAGGAGCCGGATTTGATGATGAAAAGTCGCTGCTGATGTCACAAATGACACTGGAGAAAAGGTTCGGGCAATCAGCTGTATTTGTAGCCTCAACACTCATGGAGAATGGCGGTGTTCCAGAGTCTGCAACACCCGAGTCTCTCTTGAAAGAAGCCATTCATGTCATTAGTTGTGGATATGAAGACAAGACCGACTGGGGAAGCGAAGTATGTCGAACCCTTTTCGCCCTTTTTTTTCTGTTGCATAAAGTTTTGAACTTTTCGATGATTCGGCGATTCTTGTTTGCAGATTGGATGGATTTATGGTTCAGTTACAGAAGATATTCTCACGGGATTTAAAATGCACGCTCGGGGTTGGAGATCGATCTATTGCATGCCAAAGCGCCCTGCTTTCAAAGGATCAGCTCCTATTAACCTTTCGGATCGTCTGAATCAAGTGCTTCGGTGGGCTTTAGGTTCAGTCGAGATTCTCTTCAGTCGCCATTGCCCTATATGGTACGGCTACAGTGGACGCCTAAAATGGCTGGAGAGGTTCGCTTATGTGAACACCACAATCTACCCCATCACATCGATCCCGCTTCTTGCCTATTGTACTCTGCCAGCTGTCTGTCTACTGACCGGAAAGTTCATCATTCCACAGGTATAATTTCAATGCTTTTCCAGGTTTTTCTTAGAAAGTACTAAACTAAACAGTGATTGATCGATTGTGTGTTTTTTCAGATTAGTAACCTTGCCAGTATTTGGTTCATTTCCCTCTTTCTTTCCATCTTTGCCACCGGTATTCTCGAAATGAGATGGAGTGGAGTTGGAATCGATGAATGGTGGAGAAACGAGCAGTTTTGGGTCATTGGAGGTGTGTCAGCCCATCTGTTCGCCGTATTCCAAGGTCTTCTTAAAGTCTTAGCCGGAATCGACACCAACTTTACGGTCACTTCTAAAGCATCGGATGAAGACGGAGACTTCGCCGAGCTTTACATGTTTAAATGGACTACACTTCTAATCCCGCCAACTACTTTACTTATCATAAACTTAGTTGGAGTGGTGGCCGGGATTTCTTATGCCATTAACAGCGGATACCAGTCGTGGGGCCCGCTCTTCGGGAAGCTGTTCTTCGCCTTTTGGGTGATCATTCATTTGTACCCCTTCCTTAAAGGTTTGATGGGGCGACAGAACCGAACGCCTACCATTGTTGTTGTCTGGTCGATTCTTC
This sequence comes from Euphorbia celastroides, assembly GCA_948291685.1. NCBI lineage: Eukaryota > Viridiplantae > Streptophyta > Magnoliopsida > Malpighiales > Euphorbiaceae > Euphorbia > Euphorbia celastroides. The sequence continues at coordinate 5,889 of CAOJBJ012416168.1, read as the reverse complement.
TTGCTTCAATATTCTCACTGCTGTGGGTTCGGATCGACCCGTTTACAACTCGGGTCACTGGACCGGATGTGGAGGAGTGCGGAATCAACTGCTAGAGGATGTAACGTTGCGGGAATAAGAGTCAGGATGTTGTTCTGATATCTTGGTTGGAAGAACTTGAAGGGTATATATATGTTTACAGGCTTGTGTACTATAAATCTGATACTACTTGTTTCATAAGTTAAGCAGTGTAGGATTGTTTGTTGCATTATTCTTTTGTTAAATTAATCATTTTGTTCAATTCTGTGGCATTAATTACTACTTGAATAGTGTGCTGAGTTAATTTATTAATTTGATTCTACATGGTTCTTCTGACAGTTTAAAAGATTGTTCTTTTATGAGTAATTAATGTCTGAGAAGGAAAGTTCTTTTATGAGTAATTAATGTCTGAGAAGGAAAGGCCTTGTATACTTCATTTGGCTTATTATTGTTGGAATATCCCACATTGATTGATTAACAGGAAAGATGTGATAAAATAACCTTAATTCTTTCAATTACATAATTAGAAAAACTATTTCCTCATAAAATAAACTGCTTGGTATGTCTGGTGAACTTGATAAATTGTATGTGAAAATGGGTTATACGTTGCAAAGAATATAATTTGAACTTATTTGATGAAAAAAAAAGTGTCATTTTCGTGTTAAATAATGTTAACAGATTATAGAAATTATATGATGTTAAATGAAGTTCCAAATCAGTGAAAAGATATTTCCTACAAAATTATTCAAAAAAAGATATTTCCTACAAAGATTTAAAACATAATTTTTTGAAGTACCAATTAGCACAAATTGTAATAGAGAATAACTCAGTTTCAATTCTCACATTACTGAAAAAACATTTGAAAATTATGCAGTAGAGCCACATAAAGAAATGCTCTCATCACATGTCAACGCAAAAGGAAATGAATGTAAATTAAATTAACGGTTGTGATTTAATTATTATTGTTTGGGTACAATATATCAAATTTTAATTATTGGAGTTCAATAAATGGTTCAAATTGCTCAAATTTTATAATTTTACCAACTTTTGAACTTTAAATAATCCTAATCTTTCAATGCATACATACTTATAAAGAAGTTTAAAATATCATTAACCAAAACTTGGGTTGGTCATCTACTGCTCATAGTTTGCTTGAGCTTACCAAGAAACTCAAAAACAAGAAATTCAAATAAATAAACAAATATATATATATATATATATATATATATATATATATATATATATATATATATAAAGAAGGCTAGATGTATGCATGGTCCCCTAAAGTTAATAGAAATGTACAAATTAGTTCCTTAAATTGACAATAATATACACTTCAACCTCTTCAATGTCATATATTAAAATATCTAAACAATACCCCTTAAATTGGCAAAAAAGATAGTCCTTTTCACTTAAATATCCAATGTTTATCTCTCCTATTTTGTATTACTTAGGATTGTAAATGAGTCGAACTTGATTAACAAAGGCACGAGTTAAATCCAAGTTTTGTTGGAGCTTGACTAAAATCGAGCTTAGTTGTCAACAAGATTTCTGCGCTGACTAAATAGCTCAGCGTGAGTTTAAATCAGTGACAAATGTCACATCAGCAAGGTAAGTTGAGTGACTGACTTGCTTGTCTATCGGATCATGTTTTAGTTGATTGAGGAGGAACTCAATGCAAGCATTTTTCCTTGATTGAGTTAAAAATACTATTTAATTTAGAGTTCTTACAGTTTTACTCTCATAGTTAAAAGTGTACACTGATAGCATAATAAAATAAGTATATTTTGTTGGGTAAGTTACTTTATCTGTAATAGGTACACTGTTCCCGGTAAAAAAGGCCGCTTTAAATACACTTACACAAAAGATGCATGACGTGCAAGAAAACGGGAAAAGCTTTGCTCTGACTATGCCGTACAATTCCCACATGATTTTTAGTAGACCCAATCAAATTGAGCCACGTCAAAGTCAAAAGACCTAATTTCAGCTCAACCTCTTACAACAGACCAAATTAGCAAGATAATCAAGATCAACTTTAGATTGAAGGAACCTTTATTTCACTCCGATCAAAGCTTAATCTAGAATTCGAATTGCCAATCAACAACGGCTACAAAATGACTACTTGAAGATTTGGAGAGTATAAATAGCTGAAGATTCAATTGAAGAATAATCTAATTTTTCCAAAGCTGAAACTCTTCCAAATTCAAGCCTACAAGCAAAAATTCTGATATAGCACTCATTGTTCAATTTTTTAAAAGTAGAAAACTGTTAGAATCAATATGTGAGCTTATTTGATTGTAAAAGTTCATCACTTTAAGTATTGAACGAAACATATCATTCAAATTTGAGTAGACGATTGGAGAGGGTATCCAATTAGTAGGATAGAAGATTAGGTTGTAGGAGAGGATATCTTGTAACTGATAAATCTCTGTGAGAAGGCTTCTCCGCCGAAAAGGAGATTACTAGTAAATTAAAGTTCAAAAAAGATATCTGGAACTGAATGTAGGCACAGACTATTGAATCAGGCTAAAATCTATTGTGTGAAATTTTCTAACTGGGTCTTCTCACATACATATATGCTGCTTGCATAACAACTTCCATTCTCATTTGTATTCCTACTCAACGCAGTGATAGTTCACTGACTGATCTGTGTCAACTCAATGTGAACTATTCAGTGAAATCCTATTTCACTCATCAAAATTGAGTGACTTTTAAATTGACTATAAATTGTACAAACATCAACAAAAAAAATCATTCGCCCTTATGTCAGTTTAAAACTAAGCCAAAAAGGATCAACAGATGTTTATTCTAACTTTAAGAGTGAAATCTCTAGCTCTGCCAACGCTTAAAATTATGCTTTTACCTTATGCATTTAAACTTCTTTTAATATCTTATAAATCGTTTAACCTTGTATAAATTGTATGTATATTTATTTATTATTTTATCCATAACCAACCATCTAATTCAGTCTTAATCACATGACAAATGAAATACACTACGGATCATCCGATGACATGAAAAATAAATATATAAAAAGCATTAAAATATTAATAAACAAGCAAAACATTAAAATGTGTCCGCGAGCTCATTAACAAGTTTATTCTTGAGTGACCTCTTATCAAGCTTGTTCATGAGTTTTTACCGAGTACTTCATTGCTCAAGTTTAGTTCGTTTAATGAAACAGGCTTAAAATCTTGTTGACGGATAAAATCACTTACTAATGAGTTCAAGCTTGAATAAATTTTTATCGAACCAAGTATTGAGCGGCTTAATAGTAACTTTATACATTTACAGCCTTTTTTTAAATCTCGCCTTCCATTATAATTTTGCACACATGATAACTTATTCTCTAAAAAACAAATACTTTCTTCTGCTCTTTCCTATTACTATGATGTAGATAAAAATGTATGTTGTTGGTCCCTCAGGAGTAAACAATCGGATCAGAGGGGGTGAATGACTCTTTTTCGCGGAAACAGATCAATTTGCAATTTAAAAACCTTCGGATCCGGACTCCAGGTTGGTTCCGGATGCAAAAAGATAATTAAACTGAAATTTATATTGCACAAGTATTTTTATCCTGGTTTGGCTCTACCTACTCCAGTCCCTAGAACTCCTGTAGGGCTTTAATCAATTATTGAATTCCTTTACGGGCAGAAATCAAGCCTTTTACAAGTTATCTCCGAAAAACTCCCATTTCCGGATGTAGGATATACCACTAAACTCTCACCTAGTTTAGCTAAGTCCTTTCAACGGGGATATACCGTTTCTGATCTCCCCGATCTAGAAACTATGTCCCACTATTCAATCGTCCGATTGAAAAGATTTACAACTTTTGTTTTCTAAAAGTTTTTCTAAGAACAGATTTAAAACCGGATCCTGTTCTCTTTCAATTTGTAAGCCGATTGCTTGTAAACTTGTATAGCTCTCGAAAACTTGAAAGAATCAGCAGATTCTTGATACACCAAGGTCCTCTATTTATAGGTTGGGTAATAAATTCTACCGTCGGAGAGGATTGAATCTGATTCGTTGAAGAAGCTAGGTGTAGGCGCATCCGGACCGTCCCTTTGGCAGTTAGAGACAATTTAATACCCATTGTAGCTAGGGATTTGTGCGCCAATAGAGTTACATAGGATTTCAGACATTCTAATGGTCTGAAGAACATCTTAGTATCGTTTGAATCGGCTGTGTAGTCAACGCGCTCCGGTATTGGTTGAAAAGTGACTTTATGTTACTGTCACCATGCTGTTTTTGTCATTTAGTACTTCTCTCTTCATTTAATGCTCCGACAGTTGTTGAAGAGGATTTAATGCTCCTTGAGGACCGGATTTGATCTTTCTTCGCACACTTGGACATTTTGAAAATCTTTGAGACCAGATCCACTTCTATCCACGTGGATCCTGAATTCTTTTCCTTTTGCTGTGTTCTGGAACTTCCTGATCCAGACCTTTCTTCTTTACTTTGTGTTCTCGGATTTTGTTCTTCAAATTTGACTTATTGATTTTGTTTATCTTCAAACTATCCTCGAAGTGGATCGGATCTTGACTTGGGTCGGATCTTCTACTTTGGTGAGACACTTCCAACAATCTCCCCCATTTGATGGAAACAAAATCCTAAGAAAAAGATTCAAACATATAAACAACATACATTCATACTCCCCACAATCTTAGGAATTCATCTACTTGAAGCACATTGTGATGAGTGAATTCTGGATTTTACTATTATACTTCTGTTGTTAACAAAAAGTTAACATCATTGAAGTTTTGATTACAAGTACAGAAGATAATAGCAAATGCAAAGATACAAGAAGTTTAAAGAAGATAGATACAAGTTTTACAATGATATCCTATCTACTTCTTCTTGGGCAGTGGGGTTTGGTCCGGATCAGCTACTGCTTTTCTCTTCTCAGCAAATTTGTCTTCTTTCCTCTCCTTCTCAGCTTGATCTTTCTCTCCCATAGTAGCATCTTTTCCTTCCTCATTCTCCCTCATTTTGGTTGCATCAAAGGGGACTTCAACAACTTCCCAAGCATTTGAATAGGCCATGAAACTATCAACACCCTCATCCCTTGCTTATATAATCTTCATAACAACTTCCAGAGGAATGAGATAGGGCTGCAATTCATCAGCAAATACTTTGAAGCTCTGCTTGAACTCCGGTAACAACTTAAGCATGTACTCCTTTTCAGCTTCGGCCATGAATGGGAACATAGCTCTACTTAACGCAGAATGCGCCTTGTAGCTTGGAAGAGCCAGATCATACAGTTGCTGCACTAGGTTCTGAAGGAATGGAAGAATTGTTCTTTCGTGTAGCTGGAATGAGTTTGCTATAGGAGAGGCTGATGTTGATGCCTCCGGCTCATTGAAATGGCCTGCACTTTCTCTGCAAGTTCATCCACAGAGGTTTTGATAGGGGTAATAGCGTTGGTAACCTTCATGTGGTGAGACTCCATCATGGATCTAAGGACTGATCTGGTAAGTGCATTATCTCTAGGGGGCAGAGCCTTGATGATTTCTTCTTTGCAGGCTGCCAAAGCTGACTTTACTTCGGCAATGAGTTTTGATTGAAACTAGGATTGATCTTCTGCTATTTCAGCCTTGATCTTCTTCTTATAGTCAATCCAGAACTGATCAAACTCCTTCCGAATTTCCTTTCTTATTTTCTTTGGCAGCTCTCCGGACTTTAGCTCTTGGATCATGCCCTGAGTCTTCTCGACAGTCTCTCCAACCTGCTTTACTAGCTGTGAGCATCGAATTTTTATCCAGGATCTATGATGAACCTATACTCGATATTGACTTCCTTGAATCCTATTTTGTATGATTATGAAGGTTGAAACCAAGGTTGAACTCAAATTGCAAGAATTGCCGACAAGTC
>CAOJBJ012413966.1:0-10637 GCA_948291685.1 Euphorbia celastroides | reverse complement strand
TACGACAAAACTATTCTTCCTGTCAGCGCGTTGTCCATCTCAGCGGCAATCTTCTCAGTGAGAATCTTCCATATGCTTCGTTGACGAACTCCTTTCGCTGAGAGTTCTTTCTAAGCCAGAGCAAAACTACCTTCAGTGAGCAATTCCTCCAGCGCAGCTTCGGTATCAGCGAGACTGGTCCAACACCTTGGATTAAAAACCAATTGGAATAGATTTGAATAAAAAACCAATTGAAAAGAGCTTTGAAAGCTTGAATTTTGCAAAAACCTGAGCACAACTTTGTTGCAAACTAAAAACTACAGAAAACTTAGAGTTTTTGGTGAGTCCCCCTTCAAATGGCTGATTTCAGCCTCCTTTTATAGGCTAAAACTGAGCCTAGCATTTCTCAAATAGTTTCGGCTATTCTGGAAGTTGAATTTAATGTTTTGAGTTTTGTCCACGCAGAGACATGCATGGAATTTTCAAGCCTGTCTCCAGACAGGCATGCATCTCCATGCTTGTCTAGATAGGCATGGACATCCACACCTATCTGTCTGGAGACGACATTTCCAAGTTGTGTTTTTATCTTTTTAAGCCCCAAAAAAACCCGTTTTGCTTCCAGAAACTCTTAAAACATGTTTGTAACTCAAAATCAAGTTCATTTGACTCAAAATGTCAGATTTGAAAGTGCTTATATCATTTCATATATCTTCTGTGAGATTCTAATACTTTTTGACTCTAAGCGATTAAGCTTTGAATTCTAGCTCTGACTTTGTCTAACTTTTAATCCGAGATAGTCAATGCTAAGATTGGTTCCTCATTGACCCCGTGCTAAATCTCGTGATCACATTATTCTATGAAGAAGAATGAGAAAAAGGAGCATAGAAGAGAAACATCAAGGGTCATTGAAGAATATGATCTAGCTAAAGAACCCCTTCTAAATTTCAGTGAGAAAACTGTGGTAATCTCTTAGACCGGAAGCGAAGCTGTTAAGTCCACTGAAGAAGAAAAACTAGCAGCAAAAGAGAAACCTGCTGAAGAAGGGAAAGTGGAGGAAGCTGCAGATGAAAAGAAGAAACACATAGAAGCTCTTGAGGGTCTGGAAGACACAGAGTTCTACTTTGATGAAGAGAAGCAGAAAGAGGATTAGTAGCCTCAAGAAATTCTTCCATTCATTGCACCAGTTCTGGTGTCAATTACTGTTCCAAGAGGAAATGAAGTACTAAGGGGATCTGAATTGGAAGCACATCTAGGGATCTCAAGCGCCCTAGTTGTTGCTGATGAAGCCAGGAAAGAAGAATAAGCAAAGAAGGAAGAGCCCAAGGTGCCAACACCGGAACAACCAACAGTTCCCGGAGGAGGAGAAGCACAACGGCTAGAGGTTATGAATTCTATAGAAGCAGTTGCATCAACTATTCCTGTAGGTTAGGGTTCTCATCTAGCAGCTGAGGAAGAAGCTGGAACCTCCACAATCCAACCATAGAATAGTGAGCACAGCCAAGAGAATGTCTCTCCTTCTGGCACACATTCACAAAGTGCTAGTGAATCCAAAAGCGATGAAGCTCAATCATCATCTCAAGCTGTCGAACAACAAGTCAACCACAACCATTCCAGCCTCAACAAGCCATTAGCAGAAGATAAGGATGATTCTTAATCAAGTACTAATAAGCTTGAGGAAGCAGCTAAGCTGCTCCAGGATGAGTTGCAGATGAGGAAGAAATAGAAGTCCTCGATATGCCAAGAGCTTCAAGTCATTCACCAATCCTTAGAGAATCTGAGGAAGAAAGAGGTGAATCTCGGTTCGATGGTGGAGGCCATTGAGAGATTAAGACTTGCAGCACCTACTTCTGGATCGATCTCCTTGTCAACAAAAATAGACATGGGCCCTGTTCTGACGAATGTGCAAAATGCCATAGACAGGGTAAAAGCTGCAGCTGAGAGTGTTGAAAAGAAAGTGTGAGAATACTCAACTCAGCTAACAACCTAGATAACCACCTCTACTGCTGAAACTAAGGCTATGTTGCAGAAATTGGAGTCCGGAGAATTAGTGAAGGAGATCCGGAATGAGCTTAAAGAAGAAATTAAGAAGGAACTTGATCAATTCCTGAAAGAGTACAAGAAGAAGACTAAAACGGATGCTGCTCAAAAGAAGTCCAAATACAGAGCAGAAGTAATTCATGAGATCAAGTATGCTCTAACAGAAGTAAAGACAGAGCTTATTAAAGAAATTTCATCCGACAACAAGGCCATTACTCAGGCTGATCCAAACTCTATAATGGAAACTCAGAAAGCAGAGATCCTCAATGAGACTTCGTTCATAAAAGCCTCAATTAATTCTCTTACTGACAGAGTCCAAGCTTTGTCAATGAAGCCAGAAGTATCCTCCAGCACCAACCCATTCTAGCTACATGAGAGCACAATTCTTCCATTCCTCCAGAACATAGTGAAAAAACTATATGACCTTGCTCTTCTGAGCTATAAGGCTCATTATGCACTCAGCATGGCTATGTTTCCATTCATGGAAGAACAAGACAAGGAATATATGTTGAAGCTGTTACCACAGTTCAAGGAAAGCTTTAGAGTGTTGCTGATGAAATTAAGCCATATCTACTACTCCTGGATATTGTACATAAAATTATAGAGGCAAGGGAAGAGGGTGATGAAGACTTCATGGCATATTCCAGTCCTTGGGAAGCTTCCTGGAATGTGCCTGATACAATTAAAGTCCCCTTTGATTCTAACAAAATGGTGGAGAACGAAGGAAAAGAAACTGATGTAGAGATGGGGGAGAAAGATGCTGAGAAACAGCCAAGTGCAGCTGAAATAGAGGAGAAAAGAAGAGAAGAAAAGGCTACTAGAAAAAGGAAGGCTACAGCAGATTCGGAGCAAACCCCACTGCCCAAGAAGAAGAAGTAGATAGGTTTTCATTGTAAATCTTGCATCTATTTTCTTTAATCTTCTTGTATGTTTGCATTACTATTATCTTCTGTAATCATGAAATTCATTGATGTTAACTTTTTGTTAACAACAGAAGTATAATAGTATAATCTGGAAGTACTTTGATCACAAATCGAATTCAAAATAATTTGAAGTATATATGCTAGAATCATGGGGGAGTATAAATGTATATATGTTGTTTTGTGTTTAAATCTTTTCCTTAGGATTATGTTTCCATCCAATGGGGGAGATTGTTTGAAGTGGCTCGCCAAAGATAAAGATCCAAAGTCAAGTTTTAATCCACTTCAAAGATGGTTTGAAGATAAACAAAATCCAAGTTAAAAGGCCAAAGAAAGAGATCTAAATCCAAACCAATCCGGAATTACAGCAGGCAAGGAAAAGATCTGGTATCCACGTGGACAGAAGTGGATCCGGTCTTAAATAAATTCGAAATGTCCAAGTGTACGAGAAAAGATCAAATTCGATCTTCAAGGAGCATTAAATGCATTCCACCAACTGTCGGAGCATTTAATGAAGAGAAAAGCACTAAAGGACAAAAGTAGCATGGTGGCAGTGACATAAAGTCACCAACCAACCAATGCCGGAGCGCGTGAAGACCACTACGGATTCAGAAAGTACAAGGATGTTCTTCAGACTAAGGATTTGGTCTGAAATCCTAGGATCCTACATTGGCACACAAATTCAAAATTCAAACAGGCATTAAATTGAGTCTAACGGCCAAAGCAACGGTCCGGATGCGCCAGGTTTTAACTTCTTCAACGGATCAGATTGAATCCCCTCCAACGGTCGCATTTATTGCTCAACCTATGAATACTGAAGTTGGAGACCAGAAGAAGTTGCTGATTCCTTCAAGCTTTCAAGAGCAAAACAATTTAAAAAAGCAATTGGCTTTCAAAACTCAAGAGAACAAAGCTCTGTTTCAAATCTGTTAGAAAATTTTCTTAGAGAAAATCAGTTGTAAATCTTTTCAATCAGGGGATTGAAAAATTGGGCTTAGTTTATAGATCCGGTGAGAGATTAGAGACGGTATATCCCTGAGAAAATGACTTAGCTAAGCTTGTGAGAGTTTAGTGATATATCCTACATCCGGAAAGGGGACTTTTCGGAGACAACTTGTAAAAGGCTTAATTCCTGCTCGTAAAGGAATTCTTCAGCGGATTAAAGCCCAACAAGAGTTCTGGGGACTGGAGTAGGCAGGGCTGAACAAGGATAAAAACCTTGTGTGCAATTTAAAATCATTTGTACATTTATTGTCAGTATCCAGAATCAATTTTGAATCCGGAACCTGAACCAATTTTAAATTGCAACCTGTTTTCCGTGAAAAAGGGTCATTTACCCCCCTCTGACCTGATCCATACAACCCTAATGGACCAACACAATTCTTGAAACCCTAGTCGTTATTCTGCCTCTTTTAGCTCTCAAACAACCTTCTGATTTAGGCATCGAAGAGTCTCTACAAGGGCAACCCTGATCCCTTACTTTAAACTTAGGGTCTGTTTGGCATTGTTGTCAGAGCTGCTGTCCCAATAAGTTGGTATCACAAACTCTTCATACAAGGTCATTTTTTTGATTTTGACAGTGTATTTTTATCATTTATATAAAAAATTTGAGAACTACCAAAACAGCTTTCCCAAAACTATAATCTGTTGCTTTTAGGAAAAGCTTCAAAATGGAGCTTTTAGGGAAAGTAGTTTGGGAAAGCAGTCCCAAATAGACCCTTAGTTGCATGTAGCCTAGATTGTGATCAAGTTGACCCATATTTGAAGACCAAGTTATCAGGTCATTATGTTGAATTGTTGGACTTTAATCAAGGATTTAATTTGGATGGAGATATCATTAACAAGCGAGTTTTTCTTACCAGCGTTGGTTTGTAATTTATAATGGAAAATAGACATTTAGGTTTAGTAGGATCAAAGGTCTTCAATATAATTGAGAAACACCATAATTGATAAATATATTGAATAATTTACATCAACAAGTGATTAATGTAAAACATAATATAAATTTTGTATATTCTTTAGTTTTCAAGAAATATTTAAAAATTCTCCAATAATTCGAAGATTGTTTTGGATCCTCATCATTAGAAGTTTGGAGATTAAGAAATTTTCCATCCTCAGAGCTTTTCCATGTACGTCAAAAATGATCTCATTCAACTCAACGAAAACTGTGTACAAGTAGTGCTATTTATACAGCAAGAAAACAGAGAAAAGTGACAACTTTAGTTTCCGCTAAAAACAACAAACTCTAACAGTTGTCTAACTAACTCGCCAGCTCACTGCCAGCTAAGCAGCTCGCATTTCTTCCGAGTAACTACTAAGTTTAACATTCCCCCTCCATTTTCCTTCCTCTTTGTTCTTACTTATTTGAAGAAAATTGAGCTGAACTAAAGATGGTTGCATTTGAGAGACAGGTAAGGGCTTGGTAAATATGTCTAGGAGTTGACATTTGCAAGAGACAGATAGCACCTCAATGAAACCTTCAGACACCATATTCCTTGTGATATGACAATCAATTTCTATATGCTTAGTTTGCTCATGAAACACAGGGTTTTTAGCAATAGCAATAGCAGATTGATTATCACAACATAATGAAATTGGTAAATTCAGAGGAACATTGAAATCCTTGAGCAAGTATGAGATCCACCTAAGTTCACAGTAGTGGTACACATGCTTCTGTACTTTCGTTCGACAGTAGATCGTCTTACGGTGTGTTGCTTTTTATCCTTCTAAGAAATCAATGATGAGCCAAACAGGATACAATAACCAGTAATTGACTTTCTGGTTATTTTGCAAGTACCCCAATCTGAATAATTGAAGCCTTGAATAATAGCTGCAATTTGAGAGGGATAGAAAAGACCATTTCCTAAAGTTCCTTTAAGATACCTTAGAACATGCATTGCAACTTGTAAATGATGGGAATGAGGCTCTTGCAAGAACTGGCTGAGCTGTTGAGTTATAAAGGCAATGTCAGGCCTTGTAAAACCCAAGTATAGCAGTTTTCCTATTAATCTTCTGTAGACGTTTGGTTCTGCTAGTTCTGAGCTCGACTATGTAAGCTCAATACTAGTAGGAAACGGGCTCTGAGCACATTTGGCTCTGCTAATCCTGTATCAGTGAGCTTATCGATTATGTATTTGGTTTGTGACATGAAGATACCTGCATCACTTTTCATTATCTCAACTCTAAGATAATAAATTGCCATGCCCATGTCTTTGATAGTATAAAGTCTATGCAAATGTTTCTTTAGACAGTGAATATCTGCAATTTGTTTGCCACAGATTAACATATCATCGACATAGATGACAATGGCAAGAAAATTCTCCATTTGAACATTAACCCTTAGAAAAAAACATGATTCATGTGCATATTGTTGAAAACAATAAGCGATCAATGCTCCTGAAACTTCCTTATGCCACTGATGCCCTGCCTGTTTCAAGCCATAAAGTGACTTTGTGAGCTTGCAAACATTTGACCCTGCCGTTGCCTCATATCCCTCTGGTGGAATCAAATATATTTCTTCATCAAGAAAACCATGAAGATAAGCGTTGTTGATATCCACTTGATCCACCTCCCATTGTTGACTTGCAGCTAAGGCCAATAAAAGCCTGACTGTGACAACTCTAGCCACGAGGCTAGAATTCTCATATTAGTCAATCCCCAAAGTTTGGTTCTACCCTTTGGCTTCTAAACATGCTTTGAACTTGTCAATAGCACCATCAGGGGTATATTTGATTCAAAATACCGATTTTGACTTGATAGCCCTTTGATTTGATAGCAATGGAACAAGTTCCCATGTTTTATTTTGTTTTAGCGCTTGCATCTCTTTATGAATTGCTTCTATCCATCAAGGATCAGACTTAGCTTCTGCATAGACTTTTGGCTCATTTGCAGTAATTGCATTGAGAAAAAAATGGATATTAGCTGTAGGAACTTTGAAAACAGAGGAATCTGCACTGTCAAGAGCTACAAAAGCATCGTTAGCAACATAATCTTTCCACCATACAGGTCTCTATGGTGTTCAAAGAGATCTGCGTGGTGATATGATATTTGGAGCTGAGATTGTTTATGATACAGGTTTATCGTGTTGTACATTATACTGCTTCTCTTCTGGCAGAATGAAAGGCAAAGTTGTTTCATGAAAAACTACATCTCTTGATACTACAAAAACTTTCTTAGCAACATCCCAAATCTTATAACCCTTCTGATCAGTTGCAGTCCCCATGTAAATCCCAAGAAATGCTCTGTTGTCAAACTTATCCTTAAACGTTGATTTCTTCAAACACCTTGGCAGTACAAAGCTCAACGCAGATGAGGATCATGTGCACTTCCAAGGAAGGAAAATTTACTTTTACCATTTTTCTAACTGCATTGACTCAGTGAAGCACTGGAAGTCGGACTTCTTTTTTTTTTATCAAAGTTAGCCCCGATTATCCACAGTTTCAAACTAGATGGAGGCCTCATTCTCCAGAGCTTAAGTATCCTCGTCGAGGGACTCAGGAGACGATGCTATTATTTGACCTGCTCGAACAGCATTAATGGGCAAGGTCTACCACCTCAAATTCTTTTCTTAACCAGCAATAACTTCTTTATTTTGAGCCGGAGAGCTAGAGAATAACTTATATAGGCGAACTTTATGTGCCCAAACCAAAAAGAGGTATTTACCTTAATCTTATACTCTCGTTTGCTTGTGATTTTGTGTCGCAAAATGGTTAATATTGGGAGCAAGGTGAATGCTACATTCCAATCGGTGATGTAGCCGACAAGTACTCCAGCCGGTTCTATTAACACGCCTCCTGCTAATGTTGTTGACAATACTATTGCAACATCCCGTGGGTGTAAGGGGGCTGGTCAATCAAGGAAGCAGAAGAGCAGCGCCGAAGAAGCGATGCTTCTAAGCACTCCAAAGACAAAGAAAAGGTACTCCATATACAAACGCATTATTAACTTCTTACACGCTTTTGTCAAGACTTATAACATATTACATTTCAAGCTGTTGAGCTGGAAACTAACGAAGATCAAATCATTGAAGAGCAACCAGTTCAAATAGTTGGCGAATCAACAACCCCAACTACCAAGCTTAAAGAGGCTTTAATAGAGTTATCCGGCGAATCTGAGAGAATCAACAATGATGCAATCTACAATGCTCTTCACCCGGTTATTCCTTTACACATCGAGCGTATTGGACTGAAGGATTTTTTGAGGAGTATGGCTAATCGAGCTCTTATGGTAAGGTTTTAATGTAGATAGCTTATGTACTTGAGTATAGTATATTTAACACTTGTATTTATTTTGATTTCATCATAGATGTTAAGTGATGCTCTATTCCTTGATGCTGAAACCGACTCCATCGTCAAGTTCCGGAGAAAAGTGGAGTCATACAAACAACAACTTGACAAGAAGAAACTGGAGTGTAAGCAAAAAGGCAGCTCCTTGACTGTCATCCAGAAGGAGTTGGGTGATCTCAATAAGGAGTTCAACGAGCACAAGGCCTCGACTACTACACAAATTAAGGAGATTGAGGCGGGAAAGTCTCAAGTTGAAAAAGAGCTGGCGGATGCTAAAAGAGAGCTAGTCGATGCGAAGAAGGAGTTGGCTGACTGGGATGCCTCTATCGAATAGATTGTGAGGCTGTTCGTGGATTACGCCAAGCATTCTTTTAAGGTGTGTACGGACAAAACACCGGAGCTTACAGATGATGTTTTCGAGTCAGTTCCTCCTCTGACGTTTGATGACCTCGGGTCAAATCTCTGAACAGTTCCCAAGAGGAGGAGTAGCCGAAAAAGAATGGTACTGATGACCAAGTCAGAGGAAATACATCTGAGCAACATGACGTTGTTTAATTGTCTCGTTATATTTATTGAAACAATTTGAATAATTTTGTCTCTCCTTGTGAGAGTTTTGTAATATTTTCCCTTAATGGGATCTGAATGTATTACTTTTGTTTTAATTTTCTGCCTTAATGCCTTGAACTGCATCATGCTAATACTGACTGAAATTATCATTTGAATAATAGCCTTTAGTTGTAGTTGCTTGTGCGCATTTGTCACTTCTTAACATAATCATGGTAAATAATTTGATTAGCTTTCTTCTTATTAAATGACAAACATAAGTAATCTTCACCACCCTAGCCTTTTTCCATGTTAAATTCTTTTGGCCTTTAGCCGCTTGAAATTTTTAGGAGGTAACGTCACACTTCCGTGATTATGCATGTGTTACTCCATCTATTCTTAATCGAAAATTTAACGACAGTGTTGCACACACTTAGGTAAGATTGGCCTTGCGCCATGCTTTAGATTTAATCTAGTACTGCCTGAAACAAGGCATAAATACTTGATGAAAATGAAATCATAATATAGCCCTTTTGCTATTATTTTTTTATCAATAGGTTAATAATCTTATGCTATTTCATATTTTAATTTTTGCCGTACACCATTGATAGTGCGACTCGGTCTTGCACTAATAGGATCGAATTCATAGTCTTAGGCTATTGCTATTATAGTTTATTCTTTTGCTATAGTTAGGCCTTACGCCTTTTTAATTATTGTTTTGTCTATCGCCTCCCGAATTTCATTCACAAGTATTGACGAGAACATAATTTTTATTAATAATTGGAAGGTTGTATACAATGATCTCCTAACCTTCTACTGGTGCCACCTCGTTAAAACCTCCTGTGAATACTCGATTTTCCGGCTCCAATAAGTCAGTCGAAGCACGCAACGCAGCTCCGGTAAAAGTTTCCAGAAGCATGCCAGCATACCACTCAAAATGTCCGCAACGGAACGGAGATCGCAGAACTGATCTCGGAATTATTTTCAGAGGTCTGAAACTCCCGAAAATCGTGAAAAAGCAAAATATTGCACCGAACTTGCGTGTCCAGCCAGGCAGCGGTCCCAGCGCGGACTCGCCGGGCATGGCGACCCGGCGCCAAACCTGGCTACTTGGTGCCGGCGGTGACTAGCAGCCGGGCTCGGCGAGCCGGCGCCAGCCAAGGCGGCCGAGCACTGGCGGCGCCCACGAGCCAGCCGCGGCGACGAGGCGCCAGCCGAGGTGGCTGAGCGCCCGGCAGCCCAGCGCCGGCTGCGGCGAGCCGGTGCCAGGCCTGGCGCCTCCGCGGCGGGGACGTGTTTTCTGCCTCCTTTTTCGATTTCTGAGCCTATAAATTGGCCCCTCAGCTACAGAATTGAGGACCCCGGCTATTCGGAGCACTCGCCTTTCTTCTCTCTAAGTCCTTATTCGATCCTTTCGAAGCTTTCTGTCTGTTGAATCGAGTCTTTAATTTTCGAATTGCATTTGAATTGTTGCCCGATTAAGTTTTAACTTAAACTAAAATTTAATTGGAATAATCTGGATTTGAGGAGCGGTTCCAAAGCGAACAAAGTATAATTCTCTACTCCCTTCTCTTTGCATATCATTCATCTCCGGTCTAAAATGGCCATTCTTATCACCTAAAGCGGTCAATTAAGGAAACCTTAAATTGGAGCTACGTAATCAATCAACCTTTCGGCATAAAGCCACACAACTTGGAATTAAACCCTAAAATGAATTTAGGTAAACCAATAATTAATCAACATTTGACATAAAGTCACACCACTTCAACTAAACCCTAAAATGAATTTAGGTGCACAATCACACTGCATTAAAGCCTTCAAAAGAAGCATTCAGTCTAAAAGACTATAAACTAAGTTGGTAAAATAAACCCAA
>CAOJBJ012412978.1:0-11318 GCA_948291685.1 Euphorbia celastroides | reverse complement strand
GTGGAATGCATGTGGTGACAATAGAGGAAGTTTATCAAAGGCAATTCAGCTTTTCTACTTTGATAAAAGATATATGTGGTTTATTTTCCTAAGTGGGTCTTTCTTTTCTTTTTTGTACTATTAAATAAGGTTATTTGGATGTATATATCATCAAAAGATATGTTTATATAATTAATAATCATCAATTCTGACTTCTATAGTCTCCATACATATCTACTAGTAACTAGCTGCAATGGCAAGTGCTTTTGGAGAATTTTTATGGTAATCTATTTGGAGAATGAGTAACCTCGGTTAACCCAAACACCTATCCTTGTTAGGAATTCATTTCTAGTTTTTTTATTTGTATCACTACAAAACAAGATTCATCCATCAAATAAAAAAAGAGCTAATGCTGTTAAGGGCTTCAACTTTTTTTTTGGACAAACTTCTCTCTCAACTCTTCAAGTCACTTTTGGAGGGCTTAAATTTTCAAAAAGTGGTCTAACTAAGGGCCTCCGCACCACTATACCAGTTGCAATGAAGCGCGTGCACCGCACTTTCTCGCCACCTCAGTGTTTTGACTATTCAAAAAAAATAAATTGAAAAACTAACCATTTGATACATGACATGTGGCACCCATTTAATTAAAAAAAATAATAAGTCAAAAACACAGGAACCCATTAACTCATCGGGAATTCATCAACTCCCAAACTCAGAAACTCATCCACTCCCAAACCCTAATCTCACTCACGTCACCGCTCCTCCACCGCAGCTCCGCCTGCCATTTCATTTCCTCCGACAATTTCGACGCTTCTTGTTTCCCGAGCTAATTATAGGCTCCCGAAACTGAGTATGCTGATTATAGCCTCCCGACGGCAGCTCTAGGCCTTTTGGGGTGTTCGCCGGTGTTTAAGCGAAGGCGGCAACGATTTTGCAGCATAATCGGCGACGGCGGTGGTTCGGTGAGGAGATCTGAGTTTCAATGCCTCCCCTTTTCCCGATTCTTCTTAAATCCCATCATCTTCTTCAATCTGTCTCTCTATCTTGTTAAGCTGAAAGTGACATATTGAGCATTTTGTGGTTTTCGTTTGTCTTGGCTATGGATTTATGGAGGATTTGAGTGATTCTTGTGTTGATTGCAATTTGGGCTAGGTTGATTTTGAGCTGTCGATTGCAATTTGGTATGTGGAATTGAGTTGCGTTTGATTTGGGTTTGTATTTGTTGATTTTTGGTTGGAATTTGTTTGCCGAATCTGGTTTTGGGTGATTTCAAGAATTCATGAATGCCGAATTTTTAGTTTTTGGTTGCTTTTTACTTGATTTAGGTTGTTTTTTGGTCGATTTTGGTTGGTATAGGTTGATTTTTTGTGGGATTTTGGTCGCCGGATTTTGCTCGTTGCCGGCTTTTTCTCGCCGGGAAATGGAAAACGCGCCGGAAAAGTCAACCGTTGCCAAGTCGGAGTCAAGCTAGGACCGAGGCCCTCACTTGGACCACTTTTTAAGAGTTGGAGCCCTGGAGGAAGAGTTGAGAGATGAGTTTTCCAAAAAAAAAACGAAAAGTTGAGGCCCTTAAAAGGGCATTAGGCCAATAAAAAAGTATCTTACATGATACTTCTTCATGTAATGTTTTCTAGTAGATATTACAGTGATATGAGGGATCATATAGTCACCACCATTATAAAAAATTTCTAGAGTTACTATTGAACTTACGATTAGCGAACTTTCTTCATAAATTCGTTATATTTATATATTAATATGCCATTCATTCATACTCGGTCCGCATTAAGCTAAATTTTGCTAGTTACCATCCAATTTTATGCGTTTTGAATCTAAAGTTCTCGATTGATTGATTTATTGCTACCCAGTCTGAATTATTTCACCGATATGGTGTTTAAACGCATATTTTTAAGATATATATATATATATATATACACACACGACATCTTACAAAAATTATTAGTATTTTTTAATAACTTAATTAGGCTTTTTTTAATGGTTAACAAATCATTAAAGAGGCTGGATTTCGAACCCAAGACCTCCCACCAACACATTGGAAGCTGTGTCACTTAACTAAAAGCCAATTGGTAACTTAATTAGGCTTTGGTGTAAAGTCTCACATTTATTGTGTTTTTAAAATTGTAATATCTACAGCAGCCCTATCACACAATTACAATATATACCCTCGTAAAAGTACAGTGTGTTCTCTATTGTCTATCACTTTTAACTCTTGGGAAATTACTTCAGCAAATTTGAAATTTTCCGTAAATAAGGTTTAATATTCGAGAATAAAAAAACATAAAGTTCGATTCGTAACTAGTCTAGTTATTTAAAAGGAGATTCTTGATTAAGCTACAGTATTTTTAAAACATGGGATTAATGTTTAGTTGAAAAGTAAGAAATTTGTAGAACACAAAATCAAGAAATGTATTCCTTCATGGAAATGGAAATGTAAATGAAGAAAGGATAGATCAATTAGACGTGGAAAAAGAGAAATCTTTTATCAAAGTGGACATTAAAAGGGAAGTAGAATGTGGACTGACTCTATAAATTAACAAACGAGAACTGTGTACGGACTTCGAACAATTTCGATCTAGTTGCTTTTTCTGTTCATCCTCTTTAATTTTCTCTCACCAATTTTAATTAATATATCATGCATACATTATTAGTTAATTGCTTTTCATATATCAAAATTTGTTGAAATATTCCATATTGCTTGGCTAAGAGCAAAAATGCTCCTTATATTGATGAAACAACCTTAACCTCTTAAAGTGTCTTTTGAGGTTGCAAATGGGTGTTTAACATGGTATCAGAGCCATGGACAATTGTTGGGCGAACCCCATGATGGGTCTATGATAGGACACCATATAATAACCTGATAATGATTCACGCATCAGATATTTGGGCATGAGGGGGGTGTGTTGAAATATCCCACATTGCTTGGCTAAGAACAAAAATGCTTCTTATATTGATGAAACAATTTTAACCCCTTAAGATGCCTTTTGGGATTACAAATGGGTGTTTAACAAAATTTCATGCTGCAAGAAATTTCAATCCATTCCAACAGGCAGCAGCTGATTAGTTTGCGACTAGTCGACATTTTAGAATTTTACTTAAAACAATGACTTCTATACAGTTCGTATGTACTGTAGACAATATTTGTTGATTCTTTGTTTAAGGAAAGAGGTTTGCAGAAGTTATGAGTAATTTTATTCTTTCGGTTGGTACCTCTAGGGCTTACAGAATATGCTAATCCAATTGTGATGTTCTTAATTCTAATTTAAATTGGAACTCTCGTACATTTTAATTATAAATGTAGCGGCTAGCAGAAATATATGGACCTATTTCCACAAATAATATAAGATAGGTCAATCATTATACTACTAACATAGGCATTGTCCACATTCATATATCGTCACTCAATTTTCTTTCTTTGTTCTTCATGTGGGACATTTATTTACACCGCAACTATAAGAACTTTTGCATGCTTATATACAAATTGATAACAATTAGAGAAATTACGTATTGCTAGTATGGACTAAAACATCCTAATATGAATTGCATTCAATGTGCGTTCATGAGTCCTGAACTGAACAAAACTAAATCGATAGCCTTAATGAAAATTTAAGTGGATATTTTTATCTTCTCCTAGTTGGCGTTGATATGTTGAGGTATAGGGTGGAAATTTGAATAGGTAAGTAAGTTGGTGGCCCATGCAGATTAAGGTCCATAGTGTTATATTCCCTATAGCATGCCTGTGCATAGAAAGCAGAGAACCACTTCCTATTTAACTTATCTATGTGATTTTTTGAGATCATTATATATATCTCCAGATCCAATTTATACTACTATATCCTGCATTCTATTTATTAATAACTTTTCACTACCATACACACCAAACGAGAGATCTACCTTTCATCCTCAATCATCTTTTATTCTCTTTTTATCTCCCATTATATATGTTCCATTTCAAAAGATTAAAAATAAACTAAACAAACCATGAGGAAAATAAATTAATTATATAATGGGAATCTAATGAAGCAAGACATAAACCAGCAAACTACGGTACTATGGTCTAACAAAAATAATATTGATAAGAATTTTTTCTTTTTGATAGAAATATATTGATAAAATTAAAAGCATTAGTTATGATAGATCTTTTCTATTCACACTATCATCACCAGAGTACTTGTACTGTAATAACAAAGTATTAGTAAGATAATAGAAAAGATGTGGAGATGATTAGTAGTGCTTTAGAGTTAGTAGTGACTAGTGAGTCTCAGTAGGCAGTCAAAAAGGTTGCATCTTTGTTGGCCTACAAAGACATACAAAGCGCACCCAAATAGTTTGAACAAGTATTAAAGCAAAAATCTGAAATACCACAAAAAGAAGAGCTTGGAAAAAAAAAATATAAGGATCCCATACTCTTATCTATTCATCCCCAGTAATATAGATTTGCTAGAGATGTCCAGAATCAAACACAATGTAATATTAACAAAAGCTAATTACTTTTAAGCTTAAAAGATCTCAACCTCATAAATAAGGGCACTTATGCCTTAAAAATTAATATACAAGTAGTGTAAATTAAAAATAATACAAGTCAATTGGTTTTGCGATATATGAGTTCACCTGTGTTCATATTTCCAAATATATATCAGGTACAATTCTAAATATGTACAGAGTTGTTTTAGGTTAACTTTATATTAATCAAATATTAAACTTTTTTAGTTATTGGTTTAACCGTAACCAAAGCATATATTACTTGCAAAGTGAAGACTCTTCCCGAAAGAAATGAAATAATATCAAAGTGAAAGTTCACATTATCTTTTCTCTTATTTCACTATCAGTCTCTTTAGTGACATAGTTGTTATATGTACTATGCATACTAAGATAACAAACCCTTGAGTTGCAAGAAATAACATTGGTGCAGTATTGTACACAATTAGAATTCACATTAATAAGAATTCCCACATATTCGCTCTTAAACTTTCCATAAATGGATATATTAGGAAATTTTGGCTCTTAATATTAATTAATTTGAATTTAATATTGCTTTGTCAATGGTAAAATTATCGTATGCTAGAGCAGTTCCAAACTGGCTATTAGAGGTTTGTTATTTATGGATATCATTCTCCATAATCAATAAATTGTTAAGCCCTCTTACAAAATTACGCTTCCCACCTCTTAAAATAAATTTAAGCAGTTTAATCATTAAGATACCAGTAAGAAAAGCAACTGTTACTTGGTAAATAAACATTGGACTCCCCAATAGATATCAAAGTGAAAGTTTAGATTATCCTTTCTCTTCTTTCACCATCACACTCTTTGATTGCAATTTTTTATAAGAACTTTAATTGCATTTTTAATATATAATACCAAATACCCATTAGGCGAGAATAGTGATTTGTTTCTTTTCGCTTTTGGTTAAAGTAAAATAAAGCAAAACCCTTTGATAAAGCAATATTAAAAGTAAAAAATGGCATTATCTACTCAAAAGTGCCGCTCATTTTTATGCTTTTAAGCTTCAAACAAGCATCTCTGCTCTATCTATTAGAGGTGGCCATGTGTGTGGAATCAAATAATTTATGTAAGAATTGGTTAGCTTTGGGGAATTGCTGGCTTTAGGGGCATTTCAATGGAGAAAAAGTTGGTCTAATTTTGACATGACAGCTTTGTTAATGTAAAGGTGATGGAATTACGTACCACTCTCATTCTTCCTTTTCCTAAAAGTTTGCATTTTTTTATGTTTATTGTGCGCTACTTTATGCTGTGTTTATATTTGAATTAAGTAAAGATATTAGTAAAAGATTATATACGCGTAACTACCTAAAATAGGATTTCAAACCAGGATTGAGTTTGCTTCATTTAGCACGAAATTTAGAGGTCTCTTCATTTCTATTGGTGCTTTAAGTTAATGATAAATTTTATCCAAATTTTCTCTGTTAGGTAAAAACTTACATTGTATATTATATGGGCAAAATGTTGTTTCTATCGTGCAATTGCTTTTTTTTTCTCCTTTTTCCACCAATAACTCTTTTACCCGGTTTCATCAATATATTATTTCAAAAGGTATATATTTAGAAGGAGTACTAGAATTGCTCCATCAATAAAATGAGTATTTTATGTTTGTAGTGAGTAATGTGAGATTTCAACTCCCTCCTCCCACATCGAGTTTTATAGATTGTAAATTATGATCAGGTGTTCTAATCATAGGGTTGAAACGACAACACATATAAGTTTAAAAGATATGTCAACAAGTAAGGATTGCTTTATCTGTATAGGAAGCATTTATATTAATAGTTCAATAATGTGAAATATATTCCTACATCCTCTGCAAGATCAATTGAAGACAAATTAGTTAAAAAACTTTTTGCAGGAGAAAATGTTATGAAATATTATATATACTTGTTTTTACAAATCAGAGTGTATAGTTTCATTGGCGTAGCGCAATCTCAATACAAAATTTGGGAACATCATACTTATAAGATATTTACTATGTCCATATCATGGGGGTAAAGGCGCATGCTGTAATAAATTTTTCTATTTAATGTTTAATTTAACTTATTTTTTTCTATTCATGTCACGACCTATCATGTTATAGTATAAAAAAAATAGGGAAAAAAATCTCCCGTTCCAAATTTTGTATCCCCTTGTGTGTATCTCATTCAATATTTGACACCTATACGACAACTAGGAAAGAGAAAGAGAAAATGGGAGAGAAAAATAGAAAATTGACCACATGGCAAGTATAGATTGGAGGGATATTGAAGAGGACAGGGAGTTGGGGACCGTAAATTTTTTTCCAAAAAATTAATTTTAAGTTAGTTCGCGTGACAAAAGAGA
The DNA here is from genome assembly GCA_948291685.1 of Euphorbia celastroides. Classification (NCBI taxonomy): domain Eukaryota; kingdom Viridiplantae; phylum Streptophyta; class Magnoliopsida; order Malpighiales; family Euphorbiaceae; genus Euphorbia; species Euphorbia celastroides. The sequence goes on along the minus strand of CAOJBJ012412978.1, from coordinate 4,499 downwards.
TAAAATAAAATTACTAAGCATTAGTCATTGGGGTTGGGAGTTAGTCCTCCTATTTGCTTCATATGGTATTGGCTAAACATGGATATTCATAATAAAACTCGAATTTGGATGTTCCAATGGAATTTGCAATGGTGATCTATATAAACTATTTTTATGATGACAGAATGTGGCATCAAAGCCTCGCACAAGCACTTGTAGTCTACAAGTTTAAAGGTTCCGAAGCTGATGTATTTTAGCATATTTCATGGCACAAATTTAATATCCAAGAAAACAAGGCATTTCTCATTAATCTAGCAAACAAGTCACAAGAAAAAACTGAGCAGAGTGGCCCAATGAAATGGGGATTTGTTGACTAATAAGTAAATATGCAGTGATGAAAGAAAGAAGCAAAGAGAAACTGAGAGAATAATTGAAATAACAAAGAGAATGCCCCATTAGCAAGTCAAAATGGGCCTGTTCACGGGTGGCCCAACCCATTCCCAGTTTTTGGATTTGGATCTTGGTAATTGTCAAATTTTTAGAAATAAAGTGTCATATGCCATTTTTTCCCAGAACATGTATCAAATTCAAAACTTTCTAAAATTCATGTTTCTCTCTCGAATTTTGCAGTCTTTACTTTTCTTATGTTTATCTCTCTGATTATTGATTTTTTCGGGCATTGCTGTTTGTCTCAAATTTTATCTTCGAAACCTAATGCATACTGGTATATTTTATTGAGCTTTTTTATAAGTCAGGTATATCAACTGTATCATCCTTTTAAATCCTCTTAAAGCCTTCTATAGACCAGCTATAGAAATACGGTAGCTAACAATTTTTTTAAATTATTTCAAACAAAACAAAATTTTAACAGTCCGACTAGACTTTCTATAAATATATTATAAACTGCAGTTTTAACTCTTTGCTAATATAAAAACATATTTAAAACTATAACAGATCCATAGGCTTGCTATAGAAATATAATTGTAAACAAATGTTGTAAGTCTATTAAAACATGATGGTAGTCCTATAGACTTAAGGTAGAACAGTCATTATAACTAGTTCTTTTTGCAAAAATACAACTAATCTATAAATCTATAATAGGCATGCTATAGAAATATACTGGTTGATAACAAATGCGTTCCCCCGACAGAAATATACTGGTTGATAAACTTTATAAGTTACTCAACAGAACTATAACTCTGCAATAGACTTGATATAGTATTGTAGTTGTAGTTCATTTAGTTTATAAAACCATATTCAAAACTATCATATATCTATAGCCATGAACTTAACTAAAACAAAACTATAGTCATTCTATAGACTTATTTTAAGACTTCAACTTTTTGAGAACAGAGTACTATTCATTGCACATTCCTTCTTCTCCTCGTTTAAATTCACACATATATCGAAGTTGTCCCCTGCCACCATCCAATTCAACTCGCCACTTTTTGCAAATCATAAGTTGTGAATTGGGATTCTCTTAAAAAAGAGATAACTCTTCGTCAAATATATTCTATAAATTATAATCTTCTTTTTTTTACTGAAATGGTGTATAAACTTGGTGCTTAGAAATGCCACGATATAAAAAGTTATTTTCTTCTTTTACTTATATGGACTACGCATCCGTTTCTAGATCCACTTTATAATCAATGTTCATACGCGTAATTAAGACTGAATGGAGTTAAAAAAAAAAAAAAAAGGCCTTTTCTTTCTGTAATTATGAAAATATAGACTCTATTGCTCAAAACTTTCAATCTTTTATTATGCTTCCAGGTAAAACTATTTAATTGTTCTAAAAAGATAGATAATCGCTCTTATATTACATACAAAAGAAAAATTTTCACCGAACCTGTACGTGACTCGAACCTAATACCTATAGCGATCACTAGCTTGTTTAGTCTTAACTATTAGACTAAGACATTCGCCACATGTAAAGCTATTTTTTAATAACTAATTAAATTGAATTCAAATTTTTCTGTAGACAAAATTTATCATCAGCATTTTGCAATGAAATTTGATATAAGTTCTTTGCCTTAATTGTTTCCGAATTCGGACGAACTTCATTGCCTTGTTGATGCTTGTATCAACTACTCATCATCAGATTTCGTCAGTTTAAGGTTCTTATATCATCATTGTATGTTCTCGAACCTTAATGGTCTTATGTATCACCAGAATTTACTTTGAGATAAACTTGTTCCTATCTCCTTTTTGACCTTTCATCGATTTAATTATCGAAGTTGCAATGATTAAAGTTTCTGTTGAGCTAATGCAACCTTGAGGCTTAATTTCCTTGACCACTACAGCTCGTTGAACATTTTGACATCACTCCTACCCTTAAAATTGGGTGCAAACCGATTCCTACAGAATTGAGTCTCGCGAGCTACTTGAATTGTTTTCCGAGTCAGTGACAAATTACGGGCATTTTAGGCAAACACCTACATTTCAACCTTCAATTTTATGAAAATGTGTTTATTTTTCTCTTTTACGTGGCTTATGCTTATTCTCTCGACTTTCACATTTTTCTTTGGTTTCTTCTTTCTCACATTCCGTTCATTTTCTTCTTCACATTTCTGTCTCACATTCACTTTTCATTATAACAAATTCAAGGTGATAATCTTTTAAAGCTTGAAATACTCTTCTTTTTTTAAATCTCTTCGTATATTGGCTTCCAACTTGACAACAAAAACTCAAATGATATGTGAATTCTTCAAAGAATACTACATGCATTACTATAAACAAATTCAAGCCTAACTCATCTCTTTCATTATTCTTCTTTGGGCGTGAATTCAAATCGTAGTGTTTGTTTTGATGGTGTGAAGGTTTTCACGTCCGATATAAAGCCCTTTATACGACATATTTTATTTTTCTGTCGTGTAAGGGCTTTCATATCTAGTATAAACACTTTATGTCAATTTGATTGCTTGTGTTTTTTTCGGTTTAAAGGGATTTCGACCCGCTAAACGCCTTTTTTACTCTTGTTTTATTTATTTTCGGCGGTATAAAGGATTTATACTAGGTATTAAGCCGATTATAACAATTCTATTGGTTTTTGGCTGGTATAACGCTCTTTAAACCACTTTATTCGTTAATTTTCAATGGTATAAAGGCTTTATAAGTAGTATTAAGCACTTTGTATTGATTAAGTTATAGGTTTTTGGTTGTATATAGTGGATAAAAGCCTTATATTAAGCCCTTTATATCACTTCTTTGTTGATATTCGGGGGTATCAAGGCTATCAGTTAAGGCTTTATACGTCCTCTAAAGCCTTTATGCCTCTAGTTTTTTTCGCTTTTGGAAAATCATAATTATTACATAAAATTTTATTTATCTAGATTTTGTACAAAACAAAATGAAATTATATTCTTCCTATCTAAACATTTAAGGCATATTCTATGGTGACTTTATTTTTTCCCTACTTTGTCACTATTATCATTAGATTGAATTTCATCTCACTAATCCAATGATGATAAAGGGCAAAATAAGATTAACTTTGAAAAAAAACAAAGTCACCATAGCATTTACCAATATTTAATTATGTTTTTTACGTGATTTATTCTTCTTCGTGCATAATGGTCACTAATCCAAACTTAAACTTTCTATTATTAGGGGAGCAGATCGATTGAAAGAAGGAACTAAGGAATATATATATATATATATATATATATATATAAAGCAAAAGAGTGTGATAAATTACTTTTTTACTCTTATACTCTTAAAAGATTATAACGAGCATTTCCATATTTTATGCTTGGAAATTTGAATTTATTATTTCAATAGATTTTACTTTGATGACACAAAATTAAATGTTTGGCGGTTACGCAAGTTATAAGGTTTTTTTAGAATCTTTTAATGACCATTTACGTTTTGTTTTCTATGGTAAAGTGATTTGAATTTTTAAATGGATATTAATTTGTCCGTAAGGTGGTCTTTAATTATAATTGTTGGAAGTGGTTCACCAAAGTTAGAAGATCCGTCAAGTCAAAGATTCGACCCACTTCCAGGAATGTTTGAAGATAAACAAAATCCTGAAGTCAAAATGGAGCAACAAAATCCGAGAAGTCAAAGTGCAAAAACAAGGTCCGGATCAGGAAGTTCCGGAATCCAGCAAAGAAGGAAAGGATCTGGTATCCACATGGACAAAGGTGAATCCGGTCTCAAACAGATTCAATTTGTCTAAGTGTGATGGAGAAGATCAAATCCGGTCTCCAAGAAACATTAAATGCGCCTCACCAACTGTCAGAGCATTTAATAAAGAGAGAAGCGCTAAAAGACAAAAATAGCAGCTTGACAGTGACATAAAGTTACTTTCCAACCAATACTAGAAGCACTTACTTTCCAACCTGTTGGTCCCCTTTAGCTTAATAGCACGTGTCAGAGGGGGGGTGAATGACTTTTACAGGTTAAAAACGTTTTAATTTCAGTCTTTGAAAGCTTATCGTTTTGCCCCTTCTGATCAGCGACGAAGAAATATCTTCGCTGATATTGACACAGCGACGCTGAGAATGTTAAGTCTCAGCGAG
>CAOJBJ012410929.1:0-11262 GCA_948291685.1 Euphorbia celastroides | reverse complement strand
TTCTTCAATGGTGGAGGGAAAAAATGAAGAAATGTCAACATCGGAGCTTTCTGGGGGAGCACGTATACATTATATATTCCAAAACATCTTCGTGAAGAGTTTAGAGGTGAGTAATGTGTATTAGTATTGCGGTGGCCGGTGGTAATGATTAGATCTTTTGCGTCAGTCTGAAATATGCTCAATGTATCTGCTGGCTTTGGTTAATGATTTTGTTTTTGTACCCTTGCAACATATTGAACTGAGTCTTCTGAATTTTGATTGAAAATAAACTATCGTGTGTGTTTTATATCTGACAGGTTATGGTATAAGTGCTAAAATAACAAAATGCTAAGGGTAAATTTGTAAATTCTCCATCTTTAGTTCCTAATCCTTAGTCCTGTTTCTCTATTCATCTGCATACATTCCGTTAAAATTCGTAGCATCTGCTACGCTCAGTTACATTGAGCATTAAGCATTTCAATGATAAGGATCTATTGCTCAATTATTGTAATATGTTTATTATCTGTTTGTCTTTATACCATGGAAGGAACGTAACAAAACTAGAGTAGGACAATTATTCTTAGTAGTGGTCGAATCCTTTGCTTATTGTGGCGCCTTTTTTTTGTTGGGTATGGTATTGTGAAGTTTTCATGCATGGTTGTAACTCTATCTTGATGGCAGTTTGTGAATTAGAAGTTGTGACGAATTAGCTGATAATTTGATATATTAGAATCGATAGTGAGCTACTAGGAGTTTCTTTTTTTTTTTTTCACTTTTTTTGGAGAGTACCTGAGTAAGCCTTGCCCACTTTTATTTAAAAATGTAGTTTCATGAGTAACTAAGTTGAGTATAGAGACCCATAAAATGAATTATGGCATAGATTTCTCTTTTCATTAGGATATATTTTGCATCCTCATGCAGTATCTTTTTCTGTGCAGGAGGTTGATCCATGCGAGGATTTGACTGATGAAGATATTCGAACTGCCATACAGAATGCGACCGGTCCTAGATCCGCACTGTTTGTACCAGAAGTGTGTTCCTGTTTTCTCCTTTCGCAACATACTGGACAGACAGTTTTTTTGTATTGATAGTGTGTTACAATTTATTGCACTTTTGTGTTTTGTGTTCTTCTTTTTATTTGTGTAATAATTTTTCCTCGGTTTAAGTATTTGTAGGTGCCCTTTGAGGTTCTTGTTCGAAGGCAAATTGCTCGTTTATTAGATCCAAGCTTGCAGTGTGCTAGGTTTATATATGATGAACTAATTAAGGTAAATTTACATATATGGTCCTTTGGAATTTCGATTTCTTACTTGCATCTTCAAATGACATTGTGTCTTTTTTCAGATTAGTCACCGCTGTCTAGTGAATGAACTGAAGAGATTTCCTGTGCTGAGAAAGCGAATGGATGAAGTTATAGGAAACTTTTTGCGGGACGGTCTTGAACCATCAGAGACAATGATTGGCCACATTATTGAAATGGAGGTGATTATGAATGCATGCTATGAAATTATATGATATCATACGGCATTGTCTCCTTTTATTGTTGATGTGTATCAAATATCAATTTCGTTTTCTTATTCCTTAATTGTTTATTTTGTAATCATAGAAAACCTTAATGAGAAAGTTGTGCATTTACGTTCACTGCTAGAATTGCAAATTTTTTTTATGTCTAGAGTACCACAAAACAAAGTGGTCATATTTAGAGGATGTGGCTTTTGGCATTGGCTTGTATGTCACAAAATATATAATTGTGCGCCTTATATGTCTGTCTCTTGTTATGCTCATTCTTTTTAGTGGAAGTTTCATTCATAATCATGTGAGATAATAGGATTCCTCTTTTCTAGGGGTTTATGATCTTTCTTTTTAGTGCACCTTAAAAGTCTGAAATCATCATTTTAGCCAACAAGAGGTTATCATGACTGGACTTTGGAACCGTATCCAAATGAAACAATATGTTTCATTGTTAATTGTGAACTGTGACCACCTTCATCACAATCTTGAGTTAGATGCATTTAAGCAAAATGTCTGTGACTTGAATAATTACATGGTACCTATTAGAAAGAGTTTCTCCTCGTATTCTTTCTTACGATTCATCAAATGATAACAAATGCCAAGGTACAGTATGTGCTTTAGGACTAGTTGCTTGTTTCAGAAGACAAGGAGATTTTTATAAAGGAGGTCCGCATTAGTAATGGTAATTAGAAGAGTACGCAGGATTAAAGATTGTAAAAGGGATGGTGTGAAGAGAGTGGGGTATCATTGGCCAATTTGTGTTGTCACGTTGGCTGTCTGACGTGGTTATGGAACCTCATTTTGGGAATAAAAGTTTCCCTTCAGTCACATTTTCTTTCTTTTTTGGTTTTCTGTTGGAAGCTTTTTTATTTTTCATGCTAAAGATGACTCAAGGATCATAAATTATGTTTTTCTCATCACTGTTGGTTTTGAGCTGTTCTCTGTTATCAAACTTATTTGTTAATTTGTACCTTTGCAGATGGACTACATCAATACGTCACATCCAAATTTTATTGGTGGTAGTAGGGCTGTGGAAAATGCTATACAACAGATCAAGTCTTCTAGGACTCTTTCTCTTCCAGGCAGGCAAAAGGTATATTTTTGGTTGCATATATTGTCGAAATAGAAGTGTAGTTGCTTGTCTAACTAATTTTCTGATTCTAATTGTTGTATCTTGTATTTTGTATTTGGAGATGTTATGTACGGATTCTTGACTAGCTGGATGTCAAATTAAGGAAGCAGAACTATAGGACTTGGGAGGTTGAGGAGATTGTTTGGTTGGGATATCAGAAAAAATTGAGAGAAGAGAATTAGATAGAAAAGTAATTCTGAATTTTTTATTTCTTTCTCAAGCTTTACATGGGTATGAAACAGTGACCAATTGGGCAGCTGTTCACTGAATGCCAAAATAGCATAACCAAACCAACTTTCAATCAGTTAATATCACTAGTTATATGGCCATGGCATCAGAGAAATTAGTATATGAAACATCCCATGGCATCAGAGAAATTAGTATATGAAACATCCCAATGCATATCTTTACCATACCTCAGCAATAATTCGTCAAATACTATTAACTGGCAACCAACTTAAACAATCACGTCTTTTTATATGTATCCTGTTTCTGCTCTTCTGGTCCTCCTTTGATACTTGAGTGACAGCTTCTATGTTCCTTGGGTTGAACAGGATGGTGTAGAGCCGGACAAGGCACCAAATTCAGAGAGGGGTGTTAAATCTCGGGCACTTCTTGCCAGACAAGTGAATGGAATGATGAATGATCAGGCATGAAGCAATTACTTCTCTATTACTAGTACAAGGCATTTCTGTAGCTGATTCAGTTATGTGTTTTTTTAATAAATCTTTTTGGTGTATATGAAGGGAGTTCGTCCTGTGGCAGAAGCTGATAAGGTGACACCCCCTGGTAATTTGCTTCTCGATATATATTTTATCAAAAACATACACGCAAATACGCTTCCAACTTTTTTTTTATTTCTTCCCCTGCTTCTTTCTTGTTCATGTGTGGAACAAAAGCAAGGAGCATTCTAGCCAATTTAAAACGTAACTTGGTCGATAATTAGCTGTTTCTTATGCATTGTTCTCAGGTAGCACAAGTGGATCAGGTTGGGGCCTTCCCTCAATTTTCGGTGGGAGTGAAAGCTCCCGTGTTGCTTCTAAAGAGAGCTCAACGGCTAAATTTCGCAATGAACCTGTTCAAAACATGGAAGCTCTGGAACACAGCTATTCTATGATTCATTTGCGAGAGGTATTTATATAATTTATATTTGGAAAATCTGTCTATACTGTCTAAACTTTTTATATTTTCTTATGACTGTTTCACTTTTTTTCTTCTCTAAGCCTCCAACTGTTTTGAGGCCATCTGAAAGTCATTCAGAACAGGAGGCTATTGAAATAGCAGTCACTAAGTCACTTCTGAGATCCTATTATGCCATTGTTCGGAAGAATATTGAGGATTCTGTACCGAAAGCAATAATGCACTTTCTGGTAATAATTAATTACCTATTACCTTTTCGTGATCAAATTTTCATTTCATTTGTTGTTGAGTTCCTCAAAATGACAAAAACATGCAGATTTTTTCCTTAGCGTAGTACTCTTCCACTCTTGTATTGTTTTATAGTTTCTTATTGTCATGTGTTTTGATGAATAAATATTGTAGGTAAACCATACAAAGCGTGAGCTGCATAACGTGTTCATCAAAAAGCTTTACAGGTAAATGGGGTTTATTTTTATTTAGCTTTCTCTAATTTTATCTACCAAAATGGTTTGCTTGTGTCCCGTGTATTGATGTTGATTTTCTGATCGAATGCAGAGAAAACCTATTTGAGGAGATGTTGCAGGAACCTGAGGAGGTTGCTACGAAAAGAAAGTTGACTCGAGAAACACTTCGAGCGCTTCAGCAGGCTTTTAGGGTGGGTTTCTCATGCTTTTTCTGCTCTAATGAATCTTGACTGATGAAATTTATCTTACTATTTCTTTTGTTATGGGTCTAGCAATACTACAATTTTGACTCATAACTAGAGGATCAGGTGTGGAATATGCAAATGAATCTCTTAACTCTATAAACAATAGATAAGCTAATGCATTCAATGCTAGTTGAAATGTGGCTTAGGGTTTGTTCGGGACTGCTTCCTAGCTGTTATCCTAAAAAGATGGTCTCACAAGCTTTCCTACAAGTTAGGGCCTTTTTGGTGTTGTTTTTCAAGTTGTTGACCCAATAAGTTGCTCTTGCAAACTTTTCATGGAACTACATGTTTTGGCTTTGAATGACACATTTTGGTCCTTCATGCTCATCAATTAGGAACTGTTTGATTTTCTTTTCCAAAATCAAATCCGTTGCATGTGAAAATAACTCGAAAATTGAGCTTTCTGGGAAAGCAATTGGGGAAAAACAATCCCTAACTAATCCTTGGACTCAAACTCTTCCTAAAAGTTAGATTCACAAACTTTTCCTGAATGTTAGACTCACAAACTTTTCCTAAATGTTAACTCAAACAAAAGAATAGATTTTGGACTTGAACAACACAATTTGCCCCCTCTAATTAGTTAGGAATTTTGATACTGCTTTTCCAAAACCAAAATCTACTTCTTCTTAGGGAAGCTTGAAAATGAAGTTTTTCGGGACAGTAACCCGAAAACCAACCCCAAGAGTCCTTATACTGAGGAAACATCCTACGCTCACATATATCATATATGTAATGTGCTGCATCCCTGTTTGGTCGTGCTCATGGCTGGATTTTCGCGCGCGAGATGTGAATATGCTCTTGAATGCTTATCACTAGTTTTTGTTTGATGTGGTAATTATTATTAATTCAATTTTTCCTTAATAGACATTGGATGAATTACCATTAGAAGCGGAATCAGTCGAAAGGGGATACGGTTCGGGTCCTGATACAACCGGGTTACCCAAGATCCAAGGGTTACCCACATCCTCAATGTACTCAACCACTTCCAGTGACTACTCGGCCTCTCCTAACTGCTCAAGATCCCGCAAGTCATCTCACTCTGGGGAGCTACAGTCTCATGTTTATGCCAATGCAGAATCCAACAGTAGTGGGCGCTATATGCCAGGTCTATTTCCAGCCGTTGATGAAGATTGCCATCTCTAGATTCCATATGATAGTCGAGTTTTTCTAAAATGTACAGCAGTTTCTAAATTCGTTTTTTATTGCATTGTTTGCAGATGGTTACTGAACCTGAATTTCCAGGGGGAGTTGGTCGGGCCTTCAGTGTGTCTGGATGTTGATTTGTTACCTTTATGATGTGCCTTTGGTTTTTAATATAGCGTAGGGTATTTTTTTCGCAGAGATTCAAGAAGAAGAATCGAGAGCCAATAGTTTGTTTACCTTTTCCGGTGTTGGAAGAAGTACAGGCTCGATATTTTGTTACAAAATGTGCACCACTGAAATGTGTTCCCAGGTAGCTGGGATGAAAATTGTTATTATCATCATTTTTAATGTAAGCTTAATAGAGTCCATTGCATTTATTGTACTGCTTGGTTTGTGCGATTTTTGAAACATTGTGATTGCAAGTTTTTGTTAGAGATAGATGAGTGTGTTGGTGTATATGTTCTTATATTCCAAATGTTGATCATTGACTTCGGATTTATGCGTTGAAAGATCAAAGTTTACTGTTTTCCAGCATCATTTGAGTTTTTTTTTTTTTTTTTTTTAAATGAATTGGAAGTTTAGTTGTCTTGCCAGTTTGTTCTAGGAGAAAATTGTTTGATATATCCTTACAGTGTGATTTGATATCTCATGGCAACACACAATTTGATAGCTACAAAATTATTGTAGCGAGATAAAAGAAAAATTTACCTGCGTATGTACAGTTTCTTAAATGAAGTTCTGAATATATGATCTTGTCATTACAAGATGAAAATTTTACCTGTGAATTTTCCGATCTTAAATATAGCTCTGAAATTTATGTATTGTTGAGACAAGAACTCAAGCACTGGTTAGGACACAAAATTTTACAAAAAAAAAAACGAGTGTTGAAAACATCCTGTTTTCGATAAATGATCAAGCACTGTTATTGATAACTTGAACTTGCATTTATAGCAGCAATCTAGCATGCGCTTCTAAACAAACAAGACATGTACCAGAAGAGAACGGAAACATTAACTTCCAAGGACTCGTTTCCCCACAATCCATACAAATATTTATGCCAACAGAACATCTAAATCATATGTACAAGTGATTGACAGAAGCCATTACACATGCTCAAATCCCGCTGGCAATTCTCTGCCATTGAAGCTACAATCTAGTTTACACAACCACACCTTCCAATCACCGCAACTGCAATTGTCCCAAGAAAAGCAAAGCAATTACTGTTTCATGATTCGGCGCTCAAATTTGGATTATTTCCATTGGACGATGAAACTACGCCTGCTGGAACAGCTGCTGCATCCGAGTCATTAGCCTCAACTTTTCCCTGCAAAGGATGATATGCAAAATATGAAACTTTTTCCTTTGGACAAGACATAAATGTGTTTAATACATTGAACCCCCTAATGGGGTTCCCTATAATTGGCCATTGATGTCCATTTACCGGATTTTATATATGCGATGGGATATTCCTAATCACTAAAACTACCTTACGTCAGATGTTTGACAAGTGTAGAAGTGGGGCCTAAAGTGTAACTCAAACATCTAACGGAAGGCATTTTTAATGACTAGGAATACACGGTCCTATATATAATTACCCCCATTTACCCCTGAATTTTCAAAAGTCCGAATCACTCCCTTGAACTTGAAAAGAGTGGGCCAGTTTTCCCTTAATACCACGTGTCAATTCGTGATTGGTTGACTTTTCAAATACGTAGTTTTTCTGATTTCCTCTATCCAACAAGTGGACACGTAGCATTGAGAGGTAAACATGTGCACTTTTTTGCAAGCTCAAGGGGTTTTGTGAAACTCTTGTCAATTCAGGGGGGAAATAAACGTCTAGGGCCAACTGCAGGGAGTTTTGATGTATTAAGCCTAGTACGTTATACACTAATCAAGGAATGTACCTGTTCGATTGGCTTCACAGGAGGACCTTGTACACCAACACTTGGCGCCTTGGGGAGGTCCCTCAACACTCCCTGCAATATTCGATTTATCCTCTATCAGAAGGTCCAAAACAAGTTCCTCTAAGTGTCCTCTAACAGATTAATAATCTCATAAATTAACAAACCTTGTTAGCCCACTTGAGCCCACATGCATTACAAAGGGTACGTGGACCGTCTGGCCCGCGCCGCATCATTGGTGTCGACTTTGAGCTGATTCCACAGTGATTGCATCTGCACAAAAACCACCCCAAAAGACATTTAATTTAGTGTTGAATTCTTCTTTTCAAGGACATAATATGATTTCGAGAATATAAGAAAAATATCCATGCTCCTAAAACCAGAAAAAGAGAAGACTAATAATACTCACAAAGTTTCCAGCATAATCTCATCTTGTCCAGAACCTTGTATTCCGCTACAGCCAGAAGAAGCCGAAACTGCTTCATCAGAACTTGCCTTGGATGAAGTAAACTGTCCCTTCTTGCGCTGCATCCTGACAATTTCCAAAAATACCCAAAATTTAATTTTTTTTTGCATATGGATGCCATATTATTGCATAATAGATAAAAAACGCCGAACACTCTGATTGGTATGTGCACGCTAACACATAAATTGAAACTATAGAAAGATGCTAAATATAGTTCTCATTACAGCTTCTATATAAACTATTTAAGCTCCAAAATGATACTAGTAATCATAATCTCTAAAGAAGCACAGGAACAATCCAAAGCCTCATTGATCTCATATTGCAAAGTTTTTCAAAAGATTGAGCACTAGAGCATGAATATTAACTCAGCCATAAATTAATAAGATTACAGACTTGTTAATTGTCTCTGAGATTAAAGTATAAATGACAGAAATGACAAGAGTAGGCCATACAATTTAAGATGTGCTCTCTTCCATATTCCATTAAGATAGAAAGAAATTGCACATATGAATGCATTTTCAAATTACCTGAGAGCAACTTCTTTCCGGACACTGTAACGGATTTTTTTATCGAAGCAACGCTCCTTTCTTTTTTCCCTGAACCGAAGTAATGAAGCTGCTCTCTGAGGTTGATTTAACCTTGCAGAAAACTCACTTGGAACCTACAAAATTAATGGTTATTTAGCTACAGAATCAAAATTCATTCACAAAAAAGATAATTGTCACATACCCTCTGAGTTACGGGTAGAGTCCCCGCATTAGGAATACCTGAAGAGATTTCATACCCACCTAAAAGCAGCAAAACAGCCTGTACCTGTTAAAACAACAACAACAAAATTAGCCCTACAGATCCATAAAGACAAAAGCTACTTGAGTAAAAAATCATTCTAGCAAATACTTCAATAAAAATGGACGACGGCACTATAGGACGAGATTCAAGTTTCACAGAACACATTCAGACAAATTGACATCTTTGAACTCAAAAGTCTGGCATGGTTATATCTGATTCTAAATAATTTTGAGATATTAAAAATGAAAATATAAATTCACAACCATTCAACATTCATATGGCTCCTTGAAACACCTGCAAAAAAATTTCATCGGAGAGGGCATGCTTGAAGGATGAAGTTGCAACATGCAACAGAATTTGTACAACAAAATCGAAAGAACAATCCTTTCTGCTTCTGGCTAAAATAGGGATCAAAATACATTATACAGTGCACTTTGCCTAATTGAAACAAAATAACAGAAGACCGAATTGCGAATTATCTATGAGTGATGTAGCATCACCAAGCAATTAAGTGAAGCATATCATGTACTCAATTCGTTTCCAGCCTAAATTTCTAAATAGCGTGCTTTGATTCTAGAAACAGACACCAACAGTTTCAATAAACCATGAAAAAAAAACACAATAACAAAGAGAACATCAGAAACTGAGCAATCGAACTGAAAAACTCAATGCCAAAAGCATATCCAGCATCAGATGATTACATGCTAATTGAAACCATGGCCACCAACCACAGCCAAAACATTCAAGCAAAGCAAGTAACCAAAATCACATAATCACTAAACAAGTCTTAAAGCATGAAACCACATTCCATGCCTAGAGATACAGAGTTACCAAGAAAACCACAAATCCTGAACTATGATACAATGCACACCAACTTTACAGAACAAAAACTCCACAACAATCATTCCACTAATGTAATGAGAGTATGAGACCCAATTTCAGAAGCAAGAACCCCAAATCAACCCAACAAACAAACATCACAGAACCACAAAAAACAATGCACAAATTGACCAAACCCTAGACACAAAATCAAGCATAAGATACCACAATTGAACAAAATCGCTTACCTTATCTGGTGAAACAGCATCAAACACATAGACCTCACCCTGGAAAGACAGAGTTAGCTGATCAGCATCGCCACCATTTCCAGCCCCCATAGAATAATCCTGACCGCCGGAAACGCGAATACCGGCGGGATTAACATCTTCCATACCAACGCCGTTTGCAGTACCGTTTTCATAGTGGATATTATTGGGGTCTTCAAGAGACTCCTCTCCGCCTCCATTCATATCCTCATCTTCTTCCAATTGGCTGTGTAAATTCATGTCTTCAGCACTGTAAATCGGGCCTTGCCTATTCAAATTCGCCATTTTCAAATTGAAGGCATACACGCATAGTACAACAAATACCCAATCGAAAGAAACCAGAAATACGCGAAAAGATAGATAATTTCAAAAGCAAAGTAAATTGAAGAGCGAGAATTGCAGAGAGGAAATAAATTAAAGATTAAATAGCTGATTTTCAAGGATTGAAAGGCATAATTTTAGAGTGAAAAAAGAGAAAGGCCGTGATTTTGGAAACAGAGAGAGGATTCAATGCAGTGTCAAAAACAGAGAAAATTGGGGAAGAAACGGCTGTTGAACCAGAAGAATGCTTTAAAATGGACATGCGCCAGGCATTAATTACGGATTGTGCCACTGAAATTTTATGCCAATAGGACTGTGCCACATAGGAAAAAGGCGACAGGGAGAAATCTAACTTATTTCAATTTTATTATTATTTTTTGAAACTTCATAATAATTTTTGTATATTTTGAAAATAAAATTTCTTCAATGATAATTAAATCAAATATAGTCGTGATAATTCAATTAAAATTTAAAAATGTGGGTCCTGAGTTCAAGTCTTAAATCTTTCGAAAATTGAAAAGTACTTGTTCGAGCAAAAAATTGTAACTAAAACTGTAACTAAAACACATTAGATAGAATACGACATGCATAAGCCTCTTCAGATTGAATTCTAAACTAAGTATAGGCATAACTTGAACTTTTTTTAGTTGTACATCAAATGATAGTTTGGATCATAGATATTTATTGACAGAATACTAATTAAAACTATACTTTTCAAATAATCCCATTTCGATTAAAATTCCCGGACCGAAGATGAAGTGAAAAGTGTAATGATTAATAGGAGGAATCATATCATTTAGCAATATACTCAATCCAAAAAAAAAGGCGATATAGAGTTTATTAAGCAAGAATAAAATTAAGTTGGATCAAACATATTTTGAAAGTATATTGGTATTAAACCGTTTGAAAATACTTTCTCAAAACCAAAGATGTTATTCCATCCATTAAAAGCTCTGAAATAGTACTTTTGTAAGATCAACCTAAATTGACCCTCAATGGTAACTATAGAGAATCTGATGCATTTTGGCCATTTATTTATTAGTTACTAGCCAATAAAATTTAGAAGTGCTGCATTTCAATCCGTT